>JAUIMW010000497.1:0-16971 GCA_033557785.1 Enochrus cinctus
TATGAGTATGAAGCACATGGAATGCCCTTCAGATATATTTAGGTATTTTTTACCTTGTTTTCTATTTTATTCTAATATAGAAGTGTATGACTAGTGTCACATTTAATTCTGTTACAATTTAGTATTGTCCAGAGATTACCTAACAATATTCTAATACCGGAAAAACTTTGAAACACCGCAAAAGAAAGACTACCAGAGAATCTGGCAGACGTGGAATGTCCTCCACTTACTCTACAGTCAATCAAAAATCAATATATCTAATTAATTGTCAAACATTAACATACTTGCCTTGTGTTTAATCTATCAAAAGTAAGAATATAAATAGCTGAATAACTGGAGGACATTCCATGTGTTTGATCATATAGTGTTAAAAACAAGTTAAAAAGAGAAGTACCAAAAGCCTGAGATCCTCCAGGTTTACTGTGATCATCTGTGTTAGTTTAACTCATCTTAAAAAAGAACATAAGCTACTGAATACCTGGGAGACATTCCATGGTTAATATTCTTATCGAACACTAAAATCTTATTAGATGTTTTAAATATTAATTATGAATGGTGTACAAGGAGGACAATCCATGTTCTCCAAGTGGCTCTTCCTTTATTCTTTGAAATAAGGATATGGAATGTCCTTCAAGTACTATATTTTTCCTGCCATGAAAATACCAATGGAACTGGAAAACATGGAATGCCCTCAAACTTATAGTTATCAAATTCAAAATCAAGAAATCATACTCTTAACTGTTAAATCTATCAACAATAATAATATCAATATAAAACAGCATAAAAATGGAGCGAACAGGGGGGGTCCAAGGGACATGCAAAGTCCTCTAGGTCCCTTACTACCCTCGAACTTCTAAATATAAATAAAAAATCAAGTTAACAACTGTTTTAAATTTATAAACAATAAGAACGTAAAGAACAAAGGACCAGTAATCAATTAAAAATACCTCCTTTACAACTTAATAAAATAACTATCTTTATTGATATTTCATATCATAAAAGAACATGGAATGTCCTCCATGTACACTGCTGCCTTTGTACTGCTAATTGTGCTATAAATGTTTTTGAATTCTAAAACCTTGATAACACTCTTCTAACGAGTTAAACGTCTGTGTATGTATGGTACACTGGACTCCGATTGAAAGTTAGGAATGTCCTTTGATTTTCTTTAATTTTTGACTCAATTTTTAGATATTTATTCCATGTCCTTGTAGAGTTACAAACTACACAAAAAAGGATATGCGTAGAAAACAGTGTACATAGAGTATGTCTATGGAGATTGTCTTCTAGTCTTATTGATTATTGACCTTAGTGATTATAAAGAAAAATGCAGGTTACTGAATGCCTGGAGGGCATTGCATGTCTTGTAGAGGTCTATTTTTTGCAATTACTATTCTCTTTTAACACTAAAATCTTGCTAACACTCAATAAGAAGAACGTAGGTTATGTGGCATCTAAAAAAGATTTTTTGTCCCCCAGGTGGTTTTCTTTTTGGTTAATTTCAGCAACATTTTATCATTGAATTAAAATTTAAAATATCAAAAATAAAACAGTGAAGGTCTATTAGACATGAAATGTCTTCCAGGTACTCACCAATAAACGATTTTCCTACTTATAAATTAAATCAACACATACGAATGATGTCACGGTTGATTACTAATAAATAAGATGAACGTAAGTTATGTGATACCTGGAGGACATTCCATTTTTCCTAGATCCCTTGTTCATTTTTTTTTTGATTGTTTAAAGGTATCATTTTTTTGTATTTTTCAAATCTTGCTTCTTTTTTTAAATTGTTTTTAATACTATTTCAGCATAACAAAATTTATTAAACTTTTAAATTACAAAAGAAGTACAAGATGGTCTGGGAGACGAGAAATGTACTCCAGGTCCACTACTATCTACTTGCTCTTAATTGTTACATTATAAACTTGACAACTCTTTATATATTTATATTTTAACAATCAATAGTAATAAAATAGTAAGTCTAATACCTGGAGGGCATTCCATATCTGCCAGACCCTCTGCTCTCTTTGTTGCAGCAGGTTAGAAAACAACGTAAAAAAGGGACACCAGAGGGTCTGGGGGACATAGAATGTCCTCCAGGTACACTGCTATCAACTTGCTTTGAAAACTCCTTATTTATTTATATTTTATCAGTCAATAAGAAGAAAATAGGAATTTAAGCAAAGAAATACAGCTGGCAAAGTACCTGGGGAATATTTCATGTACCCTAGACTTTTTGATGTTTTTTTTTGTAAATAAAAAGCATTCCTTATTAAATAAGTCAAAACCAAGTTAAAAAAAGCTTGGGAGACATTAACACATAATTAACAGTAGATTTCTAACAATAAATTCGGAAAACATATTTTATATCTTAAATATAAGTATGTAGGGCTAGAAATCAACAAACAAGTTTTCACTGTATTAGATAAAATAAAGTAAAAAAAAATATAAGAAGGAGAACCAGGGTACCTGGAAAATTCTAGAAAAATTATCTCCCAGACCTCTTCTTTCTCTTTCTTTTTTGTTACATTTAATTTTATTACTCGTTAATTTGGTATTGTCCATTGATTTCATAAAAACATTCTAATGTTGAAAAATACTTTCAACACTACAAAAGAAGAGCTACCAAAAGATCTAGGAGATGTGGAATGTCCTCCACTTACCCTACAATCAATCAAAAACCAATGTACCTGGAAAATCTAAATTAGAAAATCAGCGTGGCGAGGGGGATCGGGGTGAAGAAGAAAGGATTTTGAGAAATTCGCACCCCAAGGGGTTGAAACCGCCCTTCTTTTCCGGGAGATCAAATTCTTTATTGATGAAGCTGGAGCGTTAAAATTTGTTCTATATATTCTTTCATCCCCTGTCGAGTTTCACCCCCAAAAAGCGAAAACGAAATGGGAAGAGCACGGAGGGCGAAAATGGACAATGAAAATATGGAGCGTCGCGTCAACTTTCAATTAAAATATTTGAAAGTCTTTTAATTTTGAAGTTTTATTATTGTCATTAACAAGAAATTTTAACTTCAACAATGAATACACAATTAATTTAATTAAAATTTTTGAATATTTTGATATACCATTTCAACCTTCGATGGGTATACTGTGTGTATACCACGAGAAAAATATTTCAATCTTCAATAGGATATACTAAGTGTGCACTATGAGAGGAATATACTTATTTTCGATTACCTGGGTGTTTTAATTGGGTGTTTAAATTGATCTGGGCGATTAAATTGATATACGTAATTCAATTGATCTTTTAATATAAAGTTCTTTTTGTTCAAGCGTAGCTGGACTGGGCGTCCTCTAGTAAGAATATAAATAAAAAATAGAAAGTAAGTAGATAGAAGTGTACCTGGGGGACATTCCATGTCCCCTAGACCCACTGGTGGCCCTTCATTTATGTTGTTTTTCACTCTATTGCAGCAAAGGGATGTTTACTAATTTTCAACAATAAAATAACCAGAGGGACTTGGAATGTCCTCCAGATAATCGGCTGGCTGTTCTCTTCTTCTTAATTGGTAAACATAAAGAAATAAAAAGATATTTCATGCCTCCCATACCCCTCGATGGTCCTTCTTTTATTGTTCAAAAACCCTTTGTTGCAACAGAGTAAAAAGCAACATAAAAAGAGGACCACCAGGGGGCCTGGAAGACATGGAATATCCTCCAGGTGCATTGCTATCTACTTACTTTCTTTTTTTGTTTTATAACCTTAATATTTCTTAATTTATTTATGTTTTTCCATAAAAAAGAAGAGAACAGTCAGTCGAATACCTAGAACACATTCCATGTCCCCCAGACCCCCTGGTGATCCTTCTTTTACGTTGTTTTTTACTTTATTGCAACAGAGGGATGTTTATTAATTTTCAATAAAAAAAAGAAAGAAAGATCTGGGAGACATGGAATGTCCTTCAGGTACTCGGCTGACTGTTCTCTTCTTTTTCATTGGTGAAACATAAATACATTAAGAGATATTTCATGTCTTCCAGACCCCCTGGTGGTCCTTCTTCTATTGTTAAAAATTAGTAAACATTCCTTTGTTACAACAGAGTAAAAAACAACATAAAGGAAGGACCACCAGGGAGTCTGGGGAACATGGAATGTCCTCCAGGTACAATGCTAACTAAATACTCGCAATTGACGTCTTTAAGTAGTAACGGTTATACTTATTTCATCAATCGACAGAATGAACATAAAAAGTCGAGTACCTGGAGGACATTCAATGTTCCCCAAGCCCCCAGGTGATCCTTCTTTTTCGTTGTTTTTTACTCTGTTACAATAAAAGACATTCCATGTTTCCCAAACCCCCCTGATGATCGTTTATTTATGTTGTTTCTTACTCTGTTATATTAAAGGGTTATTTTCTAATTTCTAAAGTTAAAAGAAAAATTGTCAGGGGGACATGGAATGTCCTTCAGGTGCACTGTCATCTACTTACTCTTAATTGTTGTTTTGAAAACTTAAAAATTCTTTATTTATTAATATTTTACCAAACAGAAGGAAGAAAATAGCAAACCGAGTATCTGGGAGACATTCCATGGTATTTCTTCATTTATTTCAGATCTCCTGGTAGTCCTTCTTTTAATTTTAAGAATTAGGAAATAGCCTTTAGTGCAACAAAGTAAAAAACAACTTGTTTTTAGGTCTATTTCAGTAAAGGAATGAAAGTTGATTTTTAAATTATAAAAAAGCCATCAGAGTACTACTTAAGGTAAGTTCTTTTTATTATTTGTTAACATCCTTAATAACACTCGTATGTGTTGATTTAACTTATCATTGTATTAATGTCGACATGTAATATCACTGTTGTTAATAATCAATAAGATTGGAAGACATTCCTCCTGGACTCTTTAGTAGCTCCTTTTTGTTATTTTTAAAATTTAAACAAGTTATAGTACAGTAAGAAAACAACATAAAATAAGAACACAGTAAATTTAACATTAAATTAGAAGTACGTTGAATATAGTGTACCTGGAGGACATGTTTGTTAAGAATGTAATCTTAAAGAAACGAAGAGAGTGATTACTGCTGCATCATCAGTGTATGGTACTCCTGTATAGAAGTATATATATAATAAAGGATAGCTCAAAGGCAACTTGGAGGAATCGCTCGTCACTTCCAGAAAGTACAGAAAGTATTCTAATATAGAGGTATTTATTGGCTACTAACAATAAAACAAGGATCACAAGGGGGTCCGGGGAACATGAAATATCCTCCTGGTACTCTGCTGTCTATGTCTTTATCTTAATTTATTTAACTTAAATAAATATAGTGTTATCGTTACTTTTTATTTTAAATTAAAAGTACATTGAAAACAATATACCTGAAGGACATTCCATGTCCCTCGAACTTTCTGATGGTTCTGTTTTTAAATCTTGTTTGAATGTCCTCCAGGTACTCTGCTAACTATATTTTTTATTAGTTGAATAAACTAGAAATACTTTAAAACAGTATACCTGGAGGGCATTCAACGTATCTTAAACCTTCTATTGGTCCTGTTTTGAATTGTATTTAAATCTATTTCGTTATAGGGATATTTTCTGACAATAAATATAATATTATATAAATATTGAATAAAAAAAGGTTCTTGTTTTATCTCTTTTTTGTTAAAGGACAAAACCATGATAAAAAAGTCAGAGTGTTGTGTGTATTTTTAAACACAATTAAATGTACGTATATAGAACACCTGGAAGATATTCTATGTCCACTAGTCACTTTAATATTACTATTATTATTTAAATGATTATTTATAAATTCTAAGCACATAATTCCATATCCATTTTATTTACAAAAAATCAATAAACATTCTTTTATTATAGCAGAATAAGAATAACATAAAATTATAAACATCAGGATCATGTAGGGTACATGGAGTGTCCCCCAGATATTCAGTAATCTACGTTTTTCTAAATAGGTTAATTAAACTAAGAAAAATAAAGAGTATCATCAACATTTTTAAGTATAAATTAGAAATAGGTGGAAAACCTTCTGGTGTTTCTTATTTCTCGTTGATTTTATTCCATTGTACTAAAACATCGAAAATGTAGTTAGCAGAGTAATTGAAGGACATTCCTTGTCATCCAGACCCTCTGGTAGTCCCTATTTTATTGTTAATAGTCAATAAACATCGCTTTAGTGAAATAGAGTTAAAAAACAAGACCACCAGGAGATCTTTGGAAGAAGGAATATCCTCTAAGTATTTTCTTTTTTATTAATTTATAATTTGAAATATGGACAAGCTTATTTTTTTTTAGTTTAATTTATTAAAGGAAGAAAATATAAGTAGTAGAGTGCCTGAAGAACATGAAATGTATATCGATTTTATTGATTTGTTAAACTAATACAATTAAAATGTTGTCAATATTTAACAATAAATTAAAAACTTATAAGAGACAGTATATTCCATGACCATTGAAATTTTCATTACAAAAAACAGGGACCACCAGTAAGTCTAGGATACATGGAATGTCTAGTCTAGATACATCACTTGTGTTCAAGAATATTGTTGAGATATTTAATTAATGAAAAAGTGTCGTTTAAAGTGTAACAAGCTAATAATATTATGAAGACTTTTAAGTAAATGTAGAGTATATAGATGACAGTGTACTTGAGGGATAAATCAATAAAAAGAGGATCACCAAGGGATCTTGGGGACATGGAATGTCCTTCTGGTCTACTGTCTTCTACGTATATCTAATTTATTTAAAATTCCATGTCCCCCAGACCCCCTGGTGGTTCTTTTTTATATTGTTTTATACTTTCTTTAACTACAGGAATGTTTATTGATTTTTATCTTCAATAAAAAGAAGAACACTAGGGGGTCTGGGGGACATGGAATGTCCTCCAGGTGCACTCTCTTCTACGTATATCTAATTTACTTAAAATTCTTGATGGTACTCTTAATTTGTCTAAGTTAAGCCAACGAAAATGAAAAACGTAGTTCGCTGGATACCTGGAGGACATTCCATGTCCCCCAGACCCCCTGGTTGTTCTTTTTTATGTTGTTTTATACTCTATTTGATTAGAGGGATGTTTATTGATTTTTAACTTCAATTAAACAAAAAACACCAGAGGGGCTGGGGGACATGGGGACATATTAAAACGTAGTTTTCCCAGTACCTGGAGGACATTCCATGTCCCCCAGATCCCCTGGGGTTTTTTTAATTGAAGTTAAAAATCAATAAACATCTTGTATTTTTAATATACATCTGTATCAAAAAAGAGTAATTTTCAACATTAAAAGAAGGATCACCAAGAGATGTAGAGGACATGAAAAGTCCTCCAGGTACTCTGCAAACTATTCTCTTCTTATTAAATAATTAAACATAGAGAAACAAAGAGTGATATAAAGAATTTTCAATACATTAAAAACAAATCAATAGTAAAATACGTAGATAACAGTATACCTGGAGGACATCCCATTAAATCCAGACCTTCTTGTGGTCCTCTTTGTGTTGTTTATTATCAGTAAACATTTCTGCATTAAAATAGAATAGAAATAATATAAGAAAGAATCACCAAGGGCTCTGGGGGACATGGAATGTCCTTCAGGTACTCTACAAACTATGTTATACTTATTGAATAATTAAACATAGAGAAACGAGAAGTGTTATCACGAATTTTTAACACATTTAGAAATACATTAAAGACACACTTAGTAATAGGTAGATAGCAGTGTACTTGGAGGACATTCCATGTGTTTAATTTTTTTTATTGTTCTTTCAATTTTTTTTTAATTTAACCAACAAAAAAGAATGTTTATAAAGTGAGACTGTGAGATGTCTGGTATTCATATATGACAGAGAACTATCTTGAAACTATGGACAGAGTTTTAATGATTGATTATAATTACTAAATTGATAGGAAGGGAACACCAAAGAGTCATAAATATTAATAATACTCTTTGTTTTTATTCCAACATATGGATTTTTACTGATTATTAAAAACAAAACAAGAACCACCAAAGGTATGAACGATATACTTTACAGAACACCTAAAGGACATTCCATGTCTCTTAATTATAATGTCCTCCAGGTATTTAGCAGGTAACATTATTCTTAAAGATGAGTTAAAATACGAGTGTTATCAAGGTTTTTATTATTTAATAAGAAGGATGTATATTAAGGGGTAGTTGGAGGATCTATCATGTCCCCCAGATTTTCTATTATAACTTAAAAATTGTGGAATGACCTCCGTTTATTCTGTTTCACTCGTTCTTTTTATTAATTGGTAAAACATGATAACCAAATAAAGATTTTTTCAATATTTATTTTGTTTACCCGAAAGACAATTCGTGTCCCCAAAACTTTCTTCTTTAATTTCTGTAAATAAGTACACTAGAGCGTCTGGGAGATATGGAACGTCCTCCAGGTACGTTATTATTTTCAAACTCATAATGGTTATTTAAAATAATCTGGAGATATTATATTACTTATATTTTTTTAATGATTGATTCAACTAAGTAAAATTAATTATTATTTAAATGGTTTTTTTATAAATTCGAAGTATGTAGAATACATTACACTTGAAGGACATTCCATGTCTCCCAGAGAGGGGGTCTGGGAGTCATGGAATGCCCTCCAGGTGCATTGCTATCTACTTACTATTAATTGTTGTTTTATTAACTTGACAACTTTTTATTTATTCATATTTTACCAATCTAGTGGAAGAAAAAAGCAAGTCTAGTACCTGGAGAACTACCATCTACTTACTGTTAATTGTTGCTTTGAAAACTTGAAAACTACTTATTTATTTATATTTTACCAATCAATAATATTGAAAGTAACAAATCCTGGTGGTCCTTTATTATAATGTTAATAATTTAATTTACAATTAAAAATATCTACAATATTTTGTTTTTCTTAATTCAACATCTCTTTAATGATATAGAAGTAAAAACAACACAAAACAAGATCATAAGAAGATCTTAGGGACATAAAATATTCTCTATGTATTCTGTTTTTTAATAACTTATAATTAAAAATAATTAAAGTAGTAGAGTGCCTAAAAGATAGAAATGTAAATCTATTTCATTGAATTATTAAACTAAAGTGTCAATATTTTTAATAATTAACTAAACTTTATTTCATTATAAGGATGTTAACTAATTATTAACTAGTAAACAGAAACCACTAATGGGTCTGGAGAACATTGAATGTTGTTCAGGTACTCTACTAGTTATTTATTAATTATTAACAATAAAACAGAGACCACAAGTGGATCTGGGAAACATGAAATGTCCTTCAGGTATTTTGCTGTCTATGTCTTTATCTTTATTTATTTAACTTAAATAAATATAGTGCTATCGATATTTTTCATTTTAAGCTAGAAGTATGTTGAAAGCAAATATCTGGAGGACATTCTATGTATCTCGAACTTTTCAGT
Organism: Enochrus cinctus; assembly: GCA_033557785.1. Lineage (NCBI taxonomy): Eukaryota > Metazoa > Arthropoda > Insecta > Coleoptera > Hydrophilidae > Enochrus > Enochrus cinctus. The sequence goes on from JAUIMW010000497.1 coordinate 9,396, forward strand.
GGTCCTGTTTTTAAATTAAAAGTAGAATTCAGTGTACCAGTGGCATTCTATATCCTTCAAACCTGGTTGATTACATTGTTATCTACGTTTGGAACATGGAATGTCCTTAAGGTACTATCTACGAACTTTTGTGTTCATAAATATTGACAACATACTTCGTTTCTATTAAGTTTAATTATTTATTAGAAAGAGCGTAAGTTGCAGTAAATCTGGAGGACATTCCAAGTATTATGAAAATAAGTTATTATAAATTAGAAGTTCGTAGGAGACCATCAGGAAGCCTGGAATACATGGAATGTCCTGCAGGTAAAATAAAATATTATCGATATTTTTAATTAAAAACTAGAAATATGTTGATAATAGTACACACACCTAGGAGATTTTTCATATCTTCTAGACTCTCTTGTGGTTCAGTTTTGTATTGTTCTAAAACTTTTTCATTATGAGAATGTTTACTCACTATTCTCAATAAAATAGAAACAGCTCTCTGTGTGTGTATCTGCTGAACATTGCATGTTCCCTATTATGGTCCTTTTTATTTTGTTTTTTTTTTTCATTTAATTTCAATAAAATAATATCAAATCAGTTAATATTGAATAAAATTAAAGAAATAACAGATAAAAAAGGATTTATTTCTCAAAATTTAATTTTCAATAAGAAACGTTTAGTTTCTGGCGTACCTGAAGGACTTTCCATGTCTCCCAACTCTCCTAGTGTCTTTCTTTTATTGTTATAAATCAATCAACATTTCTCTATTGTAATACACAAGATAAGAAAGGACCAATGACCTGTTAGAAAATCATTTTCGGAAATAATGAGATCCAGAAGAGTGTGATATGTTTGAGTAATGTGTGTGGGTGAAGAAGTCTGCTTAAAGATGTCTGGGAGCCAAGAAAATCATGAAAAAATATAGGCAGCGGAGTACCTGAAGGACATTTCTTGTCACTCAGACCAAGATCTTTGTTTTATTGTTAATATTCGATATTTTTTTGTACATGTAAAGCAGTGCACTTAGAACACATTTAATGTCCACCAATACTATTAGTGGCTACTAATTTTTAATAATAAAAGTTGTATTCTGTGTTGTTTAGGAGATGTGAAATGTCCTTCAGATAGTCTGTAAAGTATGTTATATTAATTGCTAGTTTATACTAGAAATAGAAATATCGAGAATTTAGAAGATTTAGAATGTTATCCAGGTGTTCAGCTGTCTATTAAAAATAGAATCTTAAAGAAACGAAGAGAATGATTACTGCTATATCATCAGCGTATAGTACTCCTAATTAACCAAAGTTAGTTTGAAGTTATGTCCTAGGGACGTAATATGTGTTAGTTTGGATTTAGTTCTTAACTTTATAGAAGTATTTAGACTTAGAAAACGAAGAGTCTTGTCAGTATTTATTAATACAATTAAAAACACGTACACAGCAGTACTATTCTGTGTCTTCTAAACCTGGTGATTCTTCTTTTGTGTTGTCTATTTCAAAAAAGAGATTATATCATATTACTAACTAACTACGAGATAATTATTGGAGGACATGGAATATCCTCCAGATACACTGCAAACTGCGGTATACTTGGACATTCCATGTCACTTTAATGTAACGTTAATACTCAATAAACATCTCTATAAAAACAACACGAAAAAAATAACCATCAGGGAGGACATGAAATATCCTCCGGGTACACTACATTCAACTTCTAATTTATAATTAAACTTTTTGACAATGATTAATTATATTTGGTTAAATCTATCAATAAGAAAAATATATGTAGCAGAGTAGCTGTAGTAAAAAAGAGTTAAATACAACACAATACAAAACAAATTGAGTAAAATTAATTATAAATTCGAAATACTTAGAATACAATAGACTTGATGGTCATTCTATGTTCCAAAAAATCAAAAAACATTCCTTTATTACAACAGAATAAAAGTTAGACACATCAAGGAATTTAGAGTACATGGAATGTCTTTCAGGTACTTTGTTATTTACGTTTTTCTAATAGATTAGTTAAACTAAGAAAAATAAAGAGTATCATTAACATTCTTAAGTATAAACTGGAAAAGGTCTTCTGGTGTTTCTTACTTCACGTTGATATAATTTCGTTTTATTGAAGGTACGTTTATTATTAACAGGTATTATCTCAGTATTTTCAGATTAAAAGTTAGCAGAAGTCAATGTACCAGTGGCATTCCATGTTTTTCAAACCTGGTTGATTATATTGTCTACGTTTTTCTTGTTTATGTTATCTGAAATATTTCTTTTATAATATAGTATAAACATAACTTAACCACCATGAGGTCTAGAGAACATGGAATGTCCTCCAGATATTCTGTTTCTTATATTCTTCTTATTGATTGGCAATACATAAATAAATACAGACTGTCAAAAACTTGCTAATAATAATTTTGGTGTTAATTGGTGTTGGATTACCTTGTAGTTTTAATTCGTGCAGTTGATCTGGATGATGTTAAAAGCGTCATATTATCACAGAAAAAGTATAGTTTGCAGGGTACATTAGACACATTGTAAATAGGAGACCACCAGAAGGTCTGAGGGACGTGGAATGTTCTTTCACTTGTGTTCAAAACGGTTGTTAAGATTCATCCTTTTTTTAAGTATCTGGAGGATAATCCACATTCTCTAGACTCCCTGGTTATCCCTGCTTTATTGCTAATGGTCAGTGGATCAATTATAATTAATAATATCAACACTTTATTTTATTAAAACAAATCAAAGAAAATGATATAAATAGCAGAATATTTAGAGCTCATTCTATGTACTTTAAACTTTTTATTGTTAATATTTTACATCTCTATAAGTAAATTTTAAAACAACATAAAACAGGACAACAAGGGTATCTGTGGGACATGAAAAGTCCTCTACTATTTTCTACATACTTTTAATTAATTTTTAATTAAATATCTTAAAGACATTTTTAATTACAACTCTAAAGCTGAAAGCTAAAATAGGAACCATCTGGAGGATATTAAACTATATTTTACGTACTCCTAATTCATAATTAAACAGCTTAATAATTCTTAATTTTACTAAGTTAAGTTAATTAATAAGAAAAATATGTCTTCTTATATTAATTCAGGTTCATCTGGATACATAACTACTCATTCATTTTGTGGAGTAGAATTAAAAACCACATACACAAGTAAAATCAGAAGATCTGAGTGACATGGAATGTCCCCCAGGTACTCCAGAAACTACGTTTTTCTTTATGGGAGATTAATCTTAAGAAAATGAGGATAACTTTTAAGATTTTTATACAAATAAGAAGTATGTAGTTAACGGAGTACCTGGAGGACATTCCATGTCCCCCAGACCCCCTGGTGGTCCTTCTTTCATCGTTTAAAAACCAATTAACATTCCTACGTTTAAAAAGAGTAAAAAACAACTCAAAGAAGGACCACCAGGGGGTCTGGGGGACATGGAATGTTCTCCAGGTACTCCAGAAACCACGTTCTTCTTTACGAGAGGTTAATTTGAAGAAAATTAGAGTACTCGAGTTCTTTTATTGTTTTTGTTCTGCTTCAATTTAGGTTTACTTGTAGCTTATTTAAAATTCTTGCTAATACTGCTTTTTTGCTTTTTGTTCTATTTTACTTAGAAGTTATTTACTGATTTCACCAACTAAAGAAGAATCACCAAGACATCTGGAGGACATGGAATGTCCTCCAGGCACACTATGGTTTGCATACTTGCAATTTATTTCAAAATCATGTTATTTTTCTTTCTTTTAGTTTAATCTTTGATAATAAAAAGAAAGTAGTTAGCTGAGTACCTTAAGAAGCCCAAATAATCTTCTGGTTCTTCTTCAATTGTTAAAACTCAATAATAATTCCTATTATTTTATTCATATGATAAGAAAAATAAAAGGTTGAGTACCTGAAGGACAATGACCTGTGGCCCTTTTTAAATTGTGATCTACATATTTGTTAATTATTTAAAAAATTTGTTTATACTTTTTGTTCTGCAAGGTTAACCTATAGATAAGTAGACGATTATAGCTAAGTACCTGGAGAACATTCCATGACCATCGGACTTTCTGATGGTCCTTACGTAATTGTTTTTTGATCTATTTCACATGATATTTACTTACTGATTTTTAACAATAAAAAAGAAATAGAATATCCAGTTACATTAAAGTCCCATATTTGAAAATCTTGATATGTTTTGTTTTTTCTTTTAGTTTAATCAATTTATATAAAAATAATTACTGATTACTTAAAAATAAATAAAGAATAAATAAATATTTTTAAATAAGTACTTAGAGCACAATGTACTTGAAGATTAAAAGGAATTAAACTATATTTTAAGTTAATTACGAGTATGTAGATCACCGTGCATCTGGAGGATATTCCACTTCCCTTAGACCTCCTGGTTATTATAAGGATTGTTGTCTATGTACTTCTTTAAGAAAGAAGTTTAATCAATAGATAAGCAGAACGTATACAGTTGACTACCTGTCCTCCAAACTCTCTGATAGTCTTTCATTTATTGTTTTTTTTAGATATTTGTTGGTTTTTTTTTTCTATTTCAATAGAGGTTCACTTCCTGATTTTTATCAATAAAAGAAGTATCAACAATGATCCGATAGAACAATGTCTACATTGTCCGGGTACATTGTGGCCTACGTACTTATTTAAAAATGTATTGTTTGCTCCTCTAAGTTTCAGCAAATGTTAAAAAGAACTTATACACCTGGGAGACGATTCATGTTTCGATGGCTCTGTTTTTGTTTTTTTTTTCTTTTTCTATTTCAATTTAGGTTTACTTACCGATTAAAGAAAAATCAACAAAGGGTCCGGGAGACATAGAATGTCCTCCATGTATACCGCGGTTTACGTATTGTATCTTTTAAACCTTTTGACGATCCTGCTTCTATTTTTAAAAATCAGTAAGTGAACTTCAATTGAAGTAGAACAAAAAAACAATAAAAGAAGGACCACCAGGAGTCTGAGAGACAATAAAAACATCACCTAGATATTCAGCTGTATACGTTTATTGTTTTTTACTCCTTTTCAATATTCAAATGTCTGCCAGGTTGACAGTAATTTATGTATTTGTAACTTAGTTAAGAATCCTCTAGGCACATTGTGACCTACGTATTTATTTAAAAATGTGTTGTTTGCTTCTCTAAGTTTCAGCAAATATTAAAAAGAACTTATATAACTTTTTTTGTTTTGAGTTATTTACTGTTTTTTTCTACTTCAATTTAAGTCTATTTGCTGCTTTTCCGTGAAAGTAGTCTACTTTCTTCTTACTATCAAAGGGTACCTTAAGAAGCCCTCTCTTTTGTTGTATTTTGTTCTAGACATAGAAAACATTAAAAATAAAATGGAAAAAGTTAAGTGATTTCAATGGACGAAAGAAAAAAGAAACAATTTGAATGGAAATTAGGGAATGAATGAGGAACACAATCAGTAAACAAAGAATAGGAAACAAGATTGAAGTATTCAGACAAATTCACAAAAGCGAAACTTAAAACTCCCAAATGGGAAACGACTTCCCATGCCAATTATGATAAAAAAGTAATCGCCATTTATTTCAGTTAATTATAGATAAAGCTCACATTAGCACCTTAAGCACTGGTTTTTAATTATGAATTACCTCCAAGTGTAAACTAGCTCATGGTTCAGTTACAAACCTACTTTTAAATAATTAATTGGATTATAAATATTCAATAGATGACGAAGAAAAAACTCACGATGTCTGATTGCATAAAGGCATAATTATGAAAAAAAATTCATTAAATTAAACAATTTTTTTTAATTTCTTTTGTGCATAAAGTGGTGGCCGATGAAGTAAATGACATTTCCTGACAGCACCAAGAATAACGTTAATTGTAATTCATGGTATTGAAGTAGCAATTAAATGGTGCAATTGCAACAAACGCGGACATGTGTAGAGTAGCAGCAGGGCGAATGGAACAAGTAACGAAATGAAAAAAGGCCATTTGCCAGAGACAGATTAAAGCCATTAGGTCTTTGTTGTTTAATTTAAATGATCTATAAATCTGTCTGTGTTTAACATTGATTGATTGCTTTGATTAATTTTAAGTACGAAACATTAGAGTTGATTAATGTTCATATAATAACATGTTGCGAAATGAAAACAAACTATTTTTAAATGCGGAGACGTAAAGCTTCGTAAATATTTGGTAAAATTATCAAAAATGTCCCTGTTTCTCTGTTTAAGGAAAAAAAACAAATATAATAGTTTAGTTGGAGCCTTTCAGTCGAACGTGCCCGATAACCAGAAAAAGAATAATGGACTTGAGTTATAATTTATAGGCGTGTTATTAACCTTTATCGGGAGTTTATTGATCAGTTCCGAAAATATATACAATTATGTGTATTTCCAGCTTGGAAACATTGAAGCTGCTTTTTTTTATTAATAAAAGTTGATGCAATCGATAATTGCTGTAATAATGAGTTAATTAGAAAAAGATTGCGAACAATAATCAATATTTTATAGAAGTTGAGTCAAGACTGAAGAATGTTCGCTTTTAATTAGCGAGAGCTGTGTTTCTAAAGAAGCGTTTACAAAGGCCGAGTTGCAATAAATATTCTGACGGAACAGCTGTACTACATTCAGGAGTAGACGGTATAATAACATACTACTATGAAATTAATATTTCCATTGAACGTTTGCCAAATACATTTTTTCCACCTATTTGTACGTCGCACACTTAATAAATAACCTTCTCATTTTTGATTAATTATTTCTTAGCTTTCACGTGCTGTAAGAAAACAACATAATTTGTATTGTACGAGGTAATAAAAACGCCCCTTGAAATAGGGGTGTTTACCTGCACTTTCTCCTACCAATTACAGCATCATAGGTAAGAATTACTCCTACCTAAATTTCGAAGATTGTATTGAAGAATAGCAGCCCTAAATAAGGGATGGTAGGGAGGTGGGAACCTCCTCCCAATTGGTCAAACCAAAATTTAACCAGGAAGTATAATTTTAGTGCTTGGAAACTTGTTATCATAGGAAAAAAGGTTATTTAAATTTCTAGTGAATGTATTATTCATGGTTCATATCTTGGTTCTCGCCTACGTAGCCACAGTTAATTATGGCTTTTAAATGAATCGACAATTTTTGAAACGGAAATTGATATTACAACGTAGGATGTCCAAATAATCACGAACGCAACTAATCTGGTCGTATATCTATTTTACAACAGGAAATACTCAAATGTGTAGGGTAATGTAAATTTGTTTATTTTTAATTGTTTACTGATTTTCAAAAACAGAAGCAAAAGGGTCGCCAAAAGGTCTGGCAGACACAATACGTGAACCACAGTATACTTGGAGGACATTCCATGAAATAACATTATTTTTTCTCACATAAATAAAACTTGGAATACCTGGGGGGCTACGCCCCCCAGACCCCCTTGGCTCCGCTTTCAGTTTAAAATATTAATTTTACATGCTTCATTAGTAAGATGCATTGTCACTTGGAAGGCTATGCCCCACTGGACTCTCCTTACACCCAATAATATGACATTACGTTATATTTTCTCATACAAATAAAACTTGGAATACCTGGGGGGCT
>JAUIMW010000498.1:0-16967 GCA_033557785.1 Enochrus cinctus
CTGAGAAATAAGAATGGAACAGTATTGACAAAGGCCGACGTTATAGTTGGAGTGAATACTATGAGAAGCTTCTGGAAGATAAGCAGAAGGACGTAGTAGAAAACAGGCAAAAAAGAGACATTTACTGAATGGATGGCATAACGACATAACGATTGAAGAGATCATAGAGGCGGATATGAGGATGCACAAAGCAGATATGAAGAGGTGCAGAATGCCCAAGGATTGAAGCACGAGAATAATTGACATATATTTAAGTCAGAAAACGTCAAAGTATTGCAGAGGCAGTAATAGGAGCGACCCAAAAGATCTATGAGAGGATACTGACCAATAAATTGATAATAAAGGTAGACGAGAATAAATAATCGAAAATGCAAGAACATATAAAGGGAAGCATTTGCAAGAAGTGAAGATAACAAACAACAGAGATGAAGTTTTTCTGAAAAAAAGCAGAGTCAAGTTTCATCTTTATTCTTCCAACAAATTAGCAATGCTGGGATGCCTAAGCTGATTGAGATGGTAATGATTTGATACCTAAAACATTTGAGAACTTGCTTTTATTTAACGGCATTATTTGTGCTATATCAAAAAGCAGCAGCTTCACTCTGCTGGAACTTGAGCGTTATCTTGCATCTTGAATCTCTCTATTCGTCAAGACAAAATCCCAATGTGGTGAAATGTTTGAAGAATAGATGAAAAAAACTCGGATACAGTACTGAAGAAGACTACTCTGAAGGATATCGTTAGATACCACAAAAAGTGGGCCTAGCCCCCCAGTAAGTATTATCTATACAAAAAGGCTAAATATTATAACAACTGGCCTCACTGCAGGTACCTTTTTTAAGATATAAAAAAATCTATAAAAGCAAATCGTATATATTTTTTTCTTTTTCTTTAGAAATATATTATAATTTTTTTTTTTTTTAAGTAAAGTATTTTTTTTAAAGACTATATAATTATTGAGGAATAGAATTCGTGGGGATAACCCGGATATCTGGATTGAGAGAAACTTCTGTACTTTGTTTCTTACTTGGAAACGAAAAAAATTAAACGTGCCGTAGAAAAATTATATTATAGCATTAATTCATGGTATGATAATGTTTAGTACGATTAGATTTATGCGTTTGTTGTGCCTTCCGCATTGTCTGATATGGTGATACTTTGATAACAAACTTATAATACTTAAGCCGTAATATTTCGAAATATTTATTTACTGATGCTTACACATTATATTATTATTATTATAAACTAGTTACATGTTTATTGTTTAATCAATAAATAAATCATGACTTCAATAATTTGCTTTTAATTAAAATTGTAAATATTTAAAAATCCTATCTTATTATAAAAATATTTTTCAAGTGCTGTTTTAATTTTTTATTTTATTATTGACGATAAAAACATTGCTCAAAATTAAATACTTTGGCGCCTCTCATATTGCGATTTTTCCTTCTATGTGGTTTCCTATTGCTATCTAATAAAACCAACTATTTTCAAGTTATCTCGGGCTGCAGCCATGTACTCTGATATCTGGAATCTCGCAAAAACAAGTATAATTTAAAATATGGTGACAAGTAAATTTTAGATTAGATACTGCGCAAATATTACTAAATTGTGTGGTTACGTTATGAATAATTAAAAACACAAACATAATTACACCTCATGCATGAGATTTTATTCTTATTTTAAAAGAAACTTATATGTACTTTCATTTGCAGATTATTGAATAAATGTTCCGCGTGATAGGCCGCAGATCATTGCGATTAATGTGTTTGATCTTACAGGGCTATAACTCGTAAGGTTTTTCACGGTTGATCAAAATAAACAATTAAAATATTTCAACAAACCTCTTTATAATTTTAATTACGTTTTCAATTTTAGAAAAAAAAATACCATTTCAATTATCGATTCAGAGCAATACATACAAGCACGTGCAACTTTTGATGGCGTCAATAAAAGGGGTTTTTATTTCCGAGGTGTGACTCGATCGGCTCGATACGATTATTGATTTAATTACGGCTATTATTTGCAGTTAATTGCCAGAGTAATTTTCTCGATAGCTGTTAGATCACAATCTCTGTAAAGCCAACGGAGTTCTGTCCTCATATGCATGCATAATGCATGTAATTGTATTGAAACAGAAACACACGGGGAATATTTAAAGCAAACATGAAAACACTATTTGTATTAAGGGTGAAGGACCAAAAATACAACAACGCAAATTAATATACACGAACGTTTTACCTTGCGGGATATAATTTTAACTTTACCAGGTAGCCGCGTGCTGCTATTGCTAAAAGCGGGGTCTCTCCGAACTCGCTGCAAAACAAATATTTTATGGAAGCTAGATCTTGACCATAGCAACAGATACAAAAGAAGATCGTAAGCAATTTAGTTTAGGTTTACGTTAATGGCACTGCATATAAGCATTGCTGCGTTTTGAAGCTCTTATTTATTTTGATCACATTTAAATTACAAAACGCAAAGTTGCTGTAATTGCTGAAATCGTGGTTGCTCATAGCAACATAAACTAATGTACATATGCATGCTACTTGACCAGACCAATTGAAACAAATGAAGACCGTAACCAATCCAACTTAGTTTTACGACTCGCATTTCCTACATAGTCTGCATGCAACGCAAGATGCAATAAAACTCGAAAAGCATCCTGTAAATGTTTTTCATACTCAATTCAGCAGACAGACTAGCAAAACAGTGGGAACCTGTTGTATGAGCTATCAATCCACCGTATTTCCCGTAGTCACAGCCCGTCAGTCGCCGTCAGAGCCGATCTATGCGGCAATCCCGAATGCAAATGACCGGGCATCAAGTGTGCGTGGAGTTCAATTATTGTTTCATTGCCCCTGGGCGTAGCGGATCCGTCACACCGCGATCTAGTTGGCACTGACATGGCGAGGGCTGTCACTCAATTCCGTAGTACGATTGTTTTTGCAAGGCTCGGACCGTGCCCTACTTGATCCCGTTTGCATGTTCCCCTCATCTTCCATGGTGATGCTGTCTATCTCTTCTTAATCCGTTCCGTTCATACTACCGTGTTGCGGATGGCCTGACATGGTCGCCCTCGCAACCGTTGCAAGAGGTTAGACCAGGTCAGGTTCGCGATTCCACGGCGCCAATACTAGTGGACTATGGTAGATCTGATGAGGATTTGAATTTACTGCGATCTTCGGATGTTTCATTGCTTCGTGCGGGAACGTTAACATTGTTTACTTGTTCAGTCGATTTGAATACATTTGCTTCGGGTTCTTTTTAAACATATAAATCATAGGAGTTCCCCAGGGCTACATTTGCGCGTCATAAAATTATGGGAAAATATAGTTTCATAAAATTAAGAGTGTGGAAGCTCGGCCAACGACAGTTAATAAAGCATTAATATGATGAATTTGGTGTGTTTGATCTGCCTCCGTGCCACCTACATACGGGACCATCCACATGAATGAGGCTGATGTATTCGGGATGTTGACGCCCAGATATTTTAATTGACTGGCCAAGAACCGTTGGCGGGCGATGGCCGTACGTAAGAGAGTTAGCGGGGTGTAAGCCAAGAAATAAAATTCGCGCCAACCGTTCTAATTTCGGAAACAAACGGCCTTGGCAGTATGCAAAAGTGCAATGTAACATCTGTTTGGGATTATTATAAGCAGATCGGTGTTTCGGCGTCGTCAACGGAAGACGCTGCTTTTTGGATTATTTTTAAAAGTAAAAAATTATTGCAAATTTTGAGGAGAATGCCAAATGATCGGAATTCTTTGGCGCAACTTTTACGTGGACTAGCTCATTTATAAGGGGGTTCCAATAATAGCTTGAATTGATACATAAACACTTAACTATAAATCTTCATTTTCTTCATCTTTAAGGCTGATCAAAACTAGACGAGTTATTAGATTAGCTAATCCTATCAGGGAATAAAAAAGTTTATTCACAAACTTAGCTTAAGGATTATTAGAGTAATTGAAGTTAAAACTGCAATCTATGTTTTAGATCCAATTACTAACCGTTCTATTTATAATCTAATGGCAGCATATGTGCATGTATTGATTACACATTGAAAGAACTTTAATTGTAAGTGTATATATGCAGCATATTGCTAATAAATTCATGCAATACAAAATTAATGGTATAAAACACACAACGATTTCAGCTGTTAGCATAGTAGTTTAATTAATTATTGGTTATAATGGTAAGAGTTGAAAAGATGCGCTTACATATGCTTTGTAACTACGCCATAAACACACCATGCTATAGAGTCCGCAACGTGCTCGCTGGCATCGTCATTATTAATACACTATACACAATATGTATTATAAATTAGACTTGGTGTTATAAATTATATGATAACGTATTATGTCCAACAATTAACAGATGTGTTTAATGACTCTTTAATTATTGAACCCTAGTAATTATTGATGCGTTTATGTATAGCACGCTATGTGTGAAAATGTTTTGATAAAATCTATCAATGCTTACCTGGTATTGATAAGAGATTATATTCGAAGAAATAAAGGTGCACTTGTACAATTATTAATAATTATGTGTCGGTTCAACTAAAAGTTCTTAAAACGCAAATCATTTATATACCATTTAAGTTTATTTATTCCACTGTTTTTTTTTCTTGAAGAGATGGAAAAAAGTTTGTAGGTTAATATATTATATATTAATATAACACTAATTTTCCAGCTTTTATACAAAAATTACTGTTGATAACTCAAATTTTCTTCAAATTTTGAACACATTGCCGAGTGGTATCATCTCCAGAAGCTCATCAATGAGCTTCACGAGTTTGTCCATACCAGAGCAAATGTTAACTGCTGTTGAGCAAACTGGAAGAGATGCGAGCAGCACATTAATGACATATTGCGCTGGCCGATGTCGTGAAATCGGTCACTCACCGAAACGACAACGAAGAACACGGAGGTGGACGACAATGAAGGGCCCACAGCTTGGGACAAACAGGAATTACGCAAGGCTAAACGGAGACACCGAGCTTCACAAGACAAGGTCTATGCCGCCACAACAAGCTGAAAAAAAAGTACCGGGCGACCAGCCCATTACTTGCATAGAGAAGATCCGCAGGACAACTACAGGAGACCTATTAATTATCCTCATCAAGGAAAGTACGGACTAAAGCCTGGGCCTGCAAAAAAAATCATAGCTGATCTCCTTGGGGATGAGGCCATGGTAATCAGCAAAGAGTCACAAGAAGAGAGAGAATATCCTCGAGACTCTGCGGAAGGCGGCTGGGGTAGGCGATGCAATTACGCCGGATGCCATTAGTTCGCTGTGTAAAGCTTTCGGGGAAACGCAGACCGCTTCGCTTACATTAGCAGGGTTAGCGGTTAAATATAATATAGGAGAACATTGCAAGATCAGGATCCGCTGGGTCATGATTAAAAGGGTGGAGAGACCAGTCAAATGCTGCAAATACTGGTACTATGGACATGTCGCTGGTAAGTGCAGGAGCGTACTGGTCCGGTCCACTGGTACGGTACGGTCTCGGCTGGTAAGATACTCGAGCGTATTGTCCATAAGATGATTGAAGCAACAGTCGAACCGCTGCTTGCAGATATGGTTTCCGGGATGCAATAGACCTCATTGTCAGCAAAACCAAAGATGTGACCTCGGGGACGCGATGAATGGATAGCACTAAGAGGTACTGCCTGGTAGCAACATTGGATGTCGAAAACGCCTTTAATTCAGCCAGATGAGATTGTATCATGGAAGTTCTGGACAGGTTTTGTGTACGTAACTACCTGCATAGGTTGGTAGTGAGCTACTTTGATCAAAGGATTCTCAAGTACTACACGGATAACGGCTCCAAAGAGTACAGTCACTGGAGGTATGCCCCAGAGATCGGTCGCGGGTCCTCTTTTGTGGAATGGTATGTATGACAGTCTTTTAAAAATAACATTTGCGGAAGATGTTGCAGGGTGATTGTGGCGAAGTATATTAAGGAGAAAAATTTCACTTTCGACATAATCTTCCAAGGTTACGCCGATGTATGGACTCAGTTAGACTGGAGCTGGTAGAACTCAAGACAGAAGCTGTACTGATAACCTGCAGAAAGCAAATGGAAACCATCACGCTACCAGTCAGAGACTTCCAACTCACAACACAGCCGTGTACCTGGGTTGATGATCGATGGCCGACTTAATTTCGGCGTCGAGAATAAGAATACCCCGTGGTGTTCTGCTTGCATACAGCGTGGTAAATGGAAGACGGCCCTAGACAAAAAAAATTCTGCCAGAGACCTTAGTGAGAGCTGTACTCTCTTCAAATGCAGCTTGGGAAGTTGCGTGCACCTTCGCTAACGAGGTCCTTCAATAGCTACGACGCCTAGAATGGATGCGATAGAAGAAAAGGAACACCTTAGCGGAATGAAGTGGTGCCGCATCTGGTAGTACGCATTTGGTCATATGCTTCGGAGAAATTGTAAATCAACGAACCTTTTATTTATTTTTGTAGTTGACGGTAATTCTGAGAAAATTTCAGAATAGAAAACGAAGCCCATATAAAGGAAACGATGGCCAAAGCTATGAGTCTTATAAAGAGCGAGGAGGTGGAGAGAGACGTCTGAGGTCTTGGCTACAAAATCAGCACAGGAACACAAGAACTCAACCTGGAGATCAGGCGAAGGGTAATTTGGAAGTAATGTCGCGAGAGAGAAAGCAAGGCTAGTACCTAATAAAATCAAAGGAATTCCCAAGCTTTCAATCAGGGTTGTGGCCTTCATCAGGGGATATATATATAATAAATCCTCCGTCAGGAATCCGTAAATTGGGTTTTACTTTATCTTAAAAAATTCTATTTGGAGAAGAATAAGAAAGAAACATTATGATGATTTCTTTAAATAGACCTCAATAAGTTCTAAAATGTTGACATTATTTATAACTTGAACTTATTTATTTAGATTCTAAATCCTCTTGAAGAGCCTTCACACTAGGGGTTGAGGTGTTCTTCTTTAAAAGGGTCCACTGTAAAAGATTGTTTTACTTAAAAACATTGCAAAATAGAGGAAAACCACCCACAATTCCTCCTTCCAAAATGAACTTATATCTTACATTTTATCAATACATTAATGTAATTCTATCAACACAATGGATTATTTTACATTACTTCTAATTTCCATGCATTAATTGAACGACAATATTTGACATTCACATAGACATATTTACGATATTTATTTATTTCTATACGCACGTAGTCGAACACGCTTCCATCTATATTTCCATTTACCTTATTAAATAAATTATTCGGGACTGTTCATATCAGGGGCATTAGTCCTCCCACGCCTCGGGGGATTCCCATCTTTTTGATGTTATTGGGTCGGCCGCGCGGCAGGGCAGAGTGTAGCGATCGGAGTATGCTGTGTGATCGCGTGAAAACTGTCATAATGACGGTCGTTGAGGCGCAGGAATATCTACATATATCAATATTCATGGGGTGGAGTATTAATTTCGAATAATTTAATAGGAAAATGTGTGTAATTTAGGGTAAATAAAAAACCACGCGTAATGGCTGATAAGCACGAAACGAGACCAAGATTCGGGAGGGGGTTAATTTCTAGAGAGGTTGCGTAATATTAGGGCAGGCCATTATAAATTTCTGTAATGATCTGGTATTTGATTTTTAATGGCTAATGGGCATTGTGATTGCTGGGTAGGCTGTCAATAAACGTGCGATTTCGTTGTATATGGGCTTCCCCTCGAAATAATTTATTATTTTATTAATTCGATGGTTTTTGATATTTATATATAAATTTATGGGGGTTGAGTGCACCGGGTCGTATAAATCAATTTCGTAATTAAGTGAAAACATTTTTTGGTAATTGGATTAAAAAATTGATATAAATTTAGCTCGCATAAAATTACGGCAGGAAATGTGACAGTTAAGTGCTCGTATCAATCTGAAAAACGTCAGAAAGACATTTTAATTATCTCGTTATACGGATCATATACGAGAAAATACGTTCGTTCCTTTGATTCCGTAAATAAGTCCCGGTGGGTCTTCAATACTCATCTAATACCTCCAAGGTTCGTGTAATCCAATACCACCCCCGGAGATTCGTGTACGCCTTAAAGCATTCCGTACATATCCGAACACAAGTGGTGCGGTTAAAAACTACTTGGCCTGTTTGTTTTTTCCATCCCGCACAACTAGTAATTGGCTCAAAGTTGAGGTATTTTTACATTGGGGGAGAGTTTGTTAACATCGCCCTTCCAAATTGGGCGTCTTTTAGTGTTCATTAGACCTGATTTAGAGCAATGTCACTTAAATATGTTAATTCTGCCGTGTTACGGTCGGTGGATGACGAATTTCTTTCGAAAATACGGAAGAATTTGGAGCGGGGTGGGTTTATTCGGCAATAAATTAAAATATGTAAATTTCGCTGCAGAATGCGTATGCGTTGTTAGATACGTATCGGTGTTACACGAAAAAGTAGTTTGAAAATACCTCGTTTTAAAGACTTCACAATTCCTGCCTTCGTTTCGTTTACGTTCTTAATAATCTATAATAATCGAAGGTCAGATTTCTTATAGAAATTAATCTAAAAAATTTAACCTTGAAAAGTACCAATTTGAAAGAAGCAAATCGTACGAGTTCAATGATATGTGTTGTTGGAACCGCAGATCGTTAATATTATATTGGTATTTCCGTTCCTAAAATACTTTTAGGCATTGTATATTTGAAGGATCTGTGGTGTGAGTGTCATTAAAAATCAATAAACGCTTTATTTTTTCATCGCATCTTGATCAGTTCGTGCATTCACAGCAATTAAGATCTCTAAAAATTCTTAATACTTGCCCGCTTGAAATGTATATAGAGCAGCCAACGAAAGAATTACAACATCAAAGCTATAAACATTATTAATTCAGTGCTTAAGTTTCGTCTAGCAGTTCTTATGTTTCTTTAAAGGTTATTTGTGTAATCGTGTTTTACCTTTAATGTATTTTGTGATTACTTTTGTATATTTACCTGACTTCCTCTTATTTATTTTTGTTTTTTCACCTTAAAGTGATGATACTTTTAAAAACAACATCGTAATTAATACAAACTTGACACCGTATAATTTGGCAAATTTAATGTGTTTTTCTGACATTATTCTGATATTCCAGGAAGGTTGCCAGTGGCTCAATTTTTATTAAAAATTAATTTATTAAGGTGATCGTCGAGGATAAACCCGGGTTCAACCTGGCGTGTCGGTAATTCTACTTCGGTCGCCGCCTACTACGACTCGGATCATGTTATTATTACCTATACGTGCAGAATGAAACTAAAATTCGAAGAGCATTTTCATATTATGCCCAAGGTCGGACCGAGTTTACTGACCCAAAGCTCCCCGTAAATCACGGCCCGCGGTGGCCACACACTCTAGGATTATAAAAGTTTCCGCGGCATTATCAAAAATTAACCATTTCCCTTAACTACTAAGTGGAAAAGTTTCTATTTGTAGCTAATTGGCTGGTAAGGAACAGAGATACGATCGGACAAACGTAAAAAATGTGTATTTTGTACAACAGAAGCTGATAAGGTTAAACGAAGGTATTAGGGAGAAGTCCACCTGATTTTTTCGGTTTTTTACTCTATTTATATCAACTTTATGGTTGTACATTTTATAATGCTTTGCTGTTTTACTGGCGAAATCCATTAAAAAAAAAAAATTTTAAATAGAAGAAAATGAAACCCTACAAAGGCATTTGATTTAATAAAATGACTATATTCGCAGCGGAAATATCATAAATATCGACGAGTCTACACAAAAGATATTGTAAAAAAAATTAACACTATACAAGTTCAATAAAGTCTACGCTCTCGATTCTAAAGCCGAAAATGCCTCGAACTTCCATATCACAGGTTTTATGACGACCCATAAACAAAAGTCTACCTTTTTATATCCGTCTGATCGCCGTTTTTCGCGATACGTTACGAAATCGTAGGTGCCAATAATATCACGTGTCATCGAACGACTTAATACAAAAGTTGTAAAATAGATTCAAATGGACACTAATAAACAATACTTTGTATGGATGTTTTATGTTGAACAGACGATAAATAAGACGTACGGCGTTGCTTTATGGCACGGAAGATATTAGCTAGTCTAACGGATTCTACAATGTGTTCGGAAGAGCCTTTACTCAATTTATGAGTTTCGTTAGTACTCTTTTATGATGTCATAGGTCGACATTGAATTTTCTAATGATAATTGATTGTCTCACTTTACTTTTAATTGCGCTATCACTATTGATTCTATTTAGATTTTGATGTTATCTACTCTTACTATTATTTATTAAAAAAAAATTTGTTTGTACTCGAGACAATTATTCAATAGCAACAGAAAGATTTCTCTGATTAAATATACAACAAAACAGAATATCAGAGGACTTATTAAGATTGACTTTTATATATTGAGCCAAAGTAAACTTAATCAGGAACAATTAATTCTATGCTGAGCAGTGTGGACATCAAAAGTAAGAAAGTTGCAATATAATCATCAGCAGAGTTGAAAATTGGAGAATTTTAGGCATAAACTCATATGCTCAATATAAATGGTGCATACCATAGGACCCAAAATGAAACCCTTTGACATGTGTTATTCAGAAAATCTATAATGATGTAACACTGATAAGAAAAGTTCATGATTTTAGGAACAGGTCATTCGTAAACTTCTCTCCAGTGCTGGGAAAGTCCCACCCAAAAAAACAATAGTTGAAAGAATTAAGACGACAGCATCAAGGTGAATCTTTCTCAAAGAGTAAGATCTTAAAGTATCAGAAGAGCAGAAAATAACTCGTTCAACATCTCTCATCCCAACAGCATGAAAAGAAAACAAGCCAAACAATCCTCGAAATATACCCAAAAAATATTCTCTCCTCTCGTCGAATAGATGCTGTGATAATATTACCCGAGGACTTGTAATAATCCCAACCCACAGATTTGGGATATTGGGAGTAAACCGAGGCACCGCCGCTCTCGAGCGACAGTAACACTCAGCCATGAGAAAAGCATAAAAATGTAATACAAGTAGCAAGTTCATATTCAGGAGATAGACTTTGATTGATGATAAAAACGAAAAAAATCCCAAACACCACAGGAGGATGTACTGCCGGCTAGTTGATAATCAGGGAAAGGCAACAACTTTTAAAAATTGAATGATAGAGACCATTACAGTGTTTTCAAAAAGATGTGTTGACATCACCCAAACAAAGAAAAAAAACATAACAATAATACACAAATTGAGGTAAAACTATCCTCGAAGAAAAATTAATTTTAATCAGGACCAAGTGGTCTCCTACTGTAAGCCTCAAAGTTTCCATGCAGATCCAACCACTGTTTCAATATGGAGTAAAATTTTTGATGACAGTTCGCAACGAAGATAAAACTTAATTACTAATTTCAATCTATATTAATTATTTCGTTCTTGTTCCATTCCAATATGTGTACCTTAACTATACTTTATTAACAAACGAAGAATCACCAAGGAGTCTAGAAAACATGGAATATCCTTTAGGCATAA
This sequence comes from Enochrus cinctus, assembly GCA_033557785.1. Classification (NCBI taxonomy): domain Eukaryota; kingdom Metazoa; phylum Arthropoda; class Insecta; order Coleoptera; family Hydrophilidae; genus Enochrus; species Enochrus cinctus. The sequence continues at coordinate 11,531 of JAUIMW010000498.1, forward strand.
AAACTCTTCGTTTGTCAATCTCTAACATTATATATTCTTCTTAAAATTTGGTCCTTGACACTCGCAGCTTCGCTACTCGCCGAGATTCGCTAATGCGAATTCTTAAGTTTTTATATATCGCCCTTCGGAACAGCAGTGTATTTTGAATGCCAAAACAATGCATATTTCTTACTGTAATGTGTTTTATTTGTTAAAAAAATATATGCTTCTTATTCTAGTATGTTTTGCTTTTCTAAACAATGCATACATCATATTCAAATATTTTTTATTTGCCAAAATAATTTTTTTAGCAGGAGCTGCACTGCATTGTATGTTTTGTTGTCCCGAAGGACGATTCATAAAAACTTAAGGATTCGCTTTAGCGAATGTCGACGAGCAGTTGTTGACAAACAAACACTTTTTATGTTTGTTAACCTATAACAATATATATTCTTCTTAGATTTTGGCCCTTGACACTCACAGCTTCGCTGCTCGCCCACATTCGCTAAAGCGAATGCTCATGTTTTCATATAACGCCCTTCCGGACAACAGTGTCTTTTGATTGCCAAAACAAGGCACTTTTCTTACTGTAATGTGTTTTGTTTGCTAAAAGAATAGTCCAATTTATTATAAATAATTAATAATTTATCTAAACGTAAAATTCATCTAAAATTACAAATTATCGCGCGGCTAGCAGGTACCCGGACAATTTTAAACAAACCTTTCACAAATAATACTCATATTGTATCACGCAGGCGAATTAGGAGTGAAGTACCCACGCTATAGAAAAAATCCTCGCAAAGAAAGATTTATTGTTTAGTGACCAAATGTTCGAGTTAAAAAATATAACATTTGGTGTAAATATACCTTGGTCTATTGTCGTAGGGTTTAAAAATGTCTGAACAATAGCTAAAAGAGAAATAACCGAAATAAGGGTCGAAGTAATAAATCTAGGGCAGTACACAAAGGTCCTTTTTAGAAACTTAATTGTCATTGTCAGGATATTAAACAAATCTAAGTCGCGGTTAAAATTTAATTGGCAGTGAAGTTAAGCCAATAAGTCTCCAAGTTAGAATTCGAAGTTAATTAGTGTAATGACGATCGCGTTCGTGAGTGTTTCAAAATTACTAGAGGAGTCAGAGGGGCAGACCGGCCACGAGGATGAAGTTATTCAAATAAAATTAAATGTAAGTCGTTTCTTAAACTTCTACTATTACATCTGGCATATCAATTTACACTAGGAATCTTGGTCGCGTTAACTGATCACATATTATTTAATAATTCGCATTCTAAATAACTAAATGGAATCACATCGCGAGTTACAACAATTTGCTATCACAATCACATTAAATTGTTGAATAGACACACACCGCGAGTAAAGTAACATAAATTGTAAAGGAAAATAAATATTTGATCACACAGCTGATCACACTAAACAAATTAAATGATTACTTTATCGTAGGCAGGCTTGACGCCATAACTGGAGTCCTTAAGTTAATTCCTCTTAAATAATATAAAATACAATGTTAAAATATTTAAGAATAATAATCCATAACTGAAAGAAATGTAAATATCTTTAAAAAAAGGTCGCGTCTAGCATACTGTCTAGTATTTGGTGAACTTGGTTTGGACAGCGACTCTTAATTAATATTCAAGGTTCCATTGTAGCTGATAGGTTGGCGGTATAGTTTTAGTCCAACTAAATGACAAGTGTTAAAAGCAAAATAACCTGGAAATTAAACCAACGCTGGTTCGCAATTTCCACATTTGTTTAGCTCCGCGATAAGGCCATGGATACTCCGTATGGACTGTGTCTCGATAGGGAAATCGACCGCTGTTTTGGGGCAATTAATCACTAATAGACAGTCTGGCATTGGAATTCTTTTTGATGGGTTTTGATTCCATCAACTATCCTAAATAGTTGACCTTTTGCCAGTAGTCCCATCATTTAGTGGAATTAATTTTGCTCGTTGCATTCCACTAAACAAAAGATAATAAATAAATATCAAAAATAACTTATTCCTGCATTTTAATTACGAATATCCTCAGAGTCAATTTCAGGAAAGTGTTTGTTAATGATAATATTATATTCAGTGTATAGAAGCCAGAACCAATAAGAGAGTGTCATTAGTAGTAAGTACCACATTGATTTGTTCCAGACATTCTGTTTTTGTCTCTGTAATTTGCTCATGCCATGGTTATTTACCACAACATAGGGAGTCCTGTTATTAGATATCACGAGCCATTTTGTTATACCCTCTCATATACTTGGAACTTACATAAATTTATTACTCATCGAATTTTGTGAGCCAATCAGGAGGTTTGTTAATTTTTGTAGTAGGCGTATTATATTATTTTGCTGGTATTTTAGTGGAGGGATGGCCAATCATTCACCCATTAAAATGCTGAGCCAACAGTCAGTAAAATGGAGTAGCAATTAAAATCGTTTAGTTCGTTGCGCCTTAATTAAAAAGTAGACACGTCGCAGTAGATAACAAAAAAGGTTGAATGTAGTAGCGTAAAGAGGATGACCAGCGAAGCTGCATGGGAAAAAACTAGCACAAGCAGGTTTGTGAAATTTCTTTCTGGAGATTTTGGCCTCGAAGAAGAGCAATGATGTTGTTGACTTAGAGTGACCGAAGACGAGGATTTGAGGCCCCTGACCCATCACAAACGGTGCGTGTGATAGAGGAAAAACTGGGCGTCAGCTTCATGTTTTTGATGGTTTGAAATGCTCGCTATTTTGTCTCTTCTTAGTAGCTGCCTATGCTCGCAACACGGGCAAGCCCTCGTTATCAATTTTTTTTCTTGCAGCTTCGCTGGCAATTTTCTCTATGTTTCTAAAGTCGATACTTCCTCGTTATATAGTTTTACCTTTGCAGCTTCGCTGTCCATCGTCTCCATTTTTGTAAAATTGTAGCTGCCTATGGTCATGTCATTACCATTCAAACTGCCTTTGCCCGCGAATTCGCTGCTCGCTGACACAAGCGAGCCCTTGTTATCAATTTTTTCCTTGTAGCTTCACTGACCATCTTCTCGTTATCAATTTTTTCTTTACAGCTTCACTGGCCATCATCTTTTTTAAATTGTATTACGTTATTTTAAATGTTTTGTCCATTTTAAACTGTAAAGCGAAGCTGCAAGGAAAAAATTGATAACGAAGGCTTATCCGAGTCAGCGAGTAGCGAAGCTGCGAGAATTGACAACTACAATTTAAGAAGATAGAGAACCAGCGATGATTCAAAGAAAAAAATTGATAACAGGGGTTTGTCTGCGAGTAATGAAGTTGCGAGCGTAGGCAGCTTGAATGTTATTAACACAAAGAAGATGACCAACGAAGCTGGGCAGTTTCAATTCAAAAAGATAGGGAAGATGGCTAGCGAAGCTGCAACAAAAAAATGAGAACGGAGGCTTGCCGAAGTTAGCGAATAGCAAAGCAACGAGGACAGGCTGCTTGAATATTAGGTAAAGTAAAGAAAAGTAAAGTAAAGTTTATAAGAATAAAAAAAAGAAAAAAAATTACATGGCATCTCAAAAATTAAAATTTCTTAAAAATACAATAAAAAAACATACATAAATGTTATAGATATAAAGTATCACATATAAAGACGGCGGCAGAATTTAAGAAAAACCATAACTATGCTTCGAGAAACTCGTCCAGTCTATAAAAAGTCTGCCTAAGCAGTGCAGTCTTCACATGCCTTTTAAATGTCGATAAGAGCATCCTTTTTTACATTGACTGGCAGTTTGTTAAATAGCCTTATGAGCTCAATACATAATAAAAATAAATAATAAGCTGCAGTTTATTCCTCTGCCTTGTATAATGATCATGGACGTCACTGCGAAGATCGAACAGATCAAGATTTCTGTGAACAAATGTGCAACAGGTAAGTATGCACACAGATGTGATGGTGAGTATTTTATTTGTTTTAAAAACTTCCCTGCTGCTGCTACCCTTGAGAGATGGCATGACCTTCCCCAAAACAGTATTCCGTAGGTTGTCAGGAGTGGAACTTAACGTAGCATGCAGAAAGTGCACAGCTTCATTCGTCGTACGAAAAATATCGCAGTCACCCCCAAGAACTTAACACTAGTGCTGCCGAAGCTCTTGACGAAAATTCCAGCATTTGCGTCTTCTCTTCATTGATGGCTAATATATTGGTATTGAACCATTGGGTGATTTTGCTCATAAACTCTATGCGGCTTTGGTCGTCCCGCTCCCTCTCATCTCCACTCAGTAAGTAGGAATTTTCGTCGGCATACAGCTGAAAATTCTCTTTTGTTTTGTATAGTAGATCGTTTATATACATGACAAATAGCGCGGGGCCAAAAATCGATCACGAGCGCAGAGTGTCTGAGACTATAAACAACCTCCCATCTTTCAGATGAGTAGAACTTATGATTTCTAGTGTCGAAAGCCTTAAACAAATCGCACCATTTCAGCGATTTTTTTGGCATCAAGGCTAGGAGCTACAGCTTCAGCAAGCTGCAGTAAGGTAGTGTGTAGTAGATTCATGACGTCTGTAGCCATGCTGACTTGGATGTAGGAGTTCGTTCTTTATAAAGAAAAAAAATTGATAACGAGGGCTTGCCTGAGTCAGTGAGCAGCGAAGCTGCGAGAACAGACAGCTACAACTTAAGAAAGATAAAAAAGAAGGAAATATTTGATAACGAGAGCTTGTCCGAACCGGCGAGTAGCGAAACTGCGATCATAGACAGTACCATTTTATAGAGAAATTTAGTATTAATAAAAAACCTACTAACTGAGAACAATATTTGAAAAAAATATACTTTATTTTTCTACACCTATTTTCTTTAATCCTTAAATTCCGATTGCTCAAGGATTTGAAAGGAAATAGACATTGAACAGGGAAACTGCTAGGGAAAAATTAGATTTCCAAAGAAAACCATACAGAACATAGAGCTCGTTAAATACATGAGTGTCTAAAGAAATGGCTATACAAATACACGACTTACAAAAATAATATATAAAATATACTGTAATCACATATAGAACAGAGATGATCATAAAGTGTGAAACTGTAAGGAAAACCTAGATAACGAGGGTTTCCTAGAGTACACTAGCAGCGAAGCTCCTCAGTATATACAGGTACAATTTAGAATAAATACGATGAACAGCAAAGACACAATATAATTGGTTTAATTTTAAATTAAGATATCAAAGATATTTATTAAAATAAAAACAAATAATAATATAAATTTCTTAAAATAAAACATTTAGAATAAAATTTTAGATAAATAATGTAAATGTGCGTTGTTTCACAATATTGACAATTTTAATGATAACAATGCATTATTTCGTAACTTGAATAATGGGACATGTTACTTCCCAACTGACAGTATGGTATGTTCCTCATTGTTTAAGCCTATTACACGCAAAATTGCATTACACTACTAACACTGGTAGAACCAATTAACCTGCGTTCAATTCGCACTT
>JAUIMW010000499.1:0-16951 GCA_033557785.1 Enochrus cinctus
TCCCATCAGTGTACATACTCGCTTCACTTATGTATTTGCACGCAAACAAAGAGCATTTCACCACAAATTCCGACTTCCACGGATATGATACTAGAGGAAGTAGCAATCTCACCATACTATATCACAGAGTCAAGAAAGCCCAGCACGTAACAAACCACACGGCTATCAAACTCTATAACAAACTACTACCACAAATACGTAGCTTAGATGAAAAGAATTTCAAACGAACAATCAAGTAACTTATGATAGACTGTGCGTACTACAACACAGTCGAATTCCTGGCAGAAGACCCAAGACACTAATTGCTTACCTTTCATGAAATATGATATACTGTGACCTTTTCTGTGATTTAACTTATGAAAATAAAAATTATTGTATTGTATTATATTGTATTCTGATGTCAGCAGGCTGGAGTTGAATATTATAAACTGTCTTCTCAACATTCACATGTAGCCTCCACCTCAAAAACCATGACATCACCCTGTCGAGAAGAGTTTGTAGGTTTTGGATGGTGATGTTAATTGAAGTTACGTGGGAAATGAATGCTGTATATTATAAATATTGTAGAATATATGCGCTAAAGTTTTGGGTATTTAGGATTTTATTATCATGTCGTTGGATCATGGCAGTATATGTTATTCAGTAAGGGCAATAAGGGTGATCCTTGAGGCACACCCTGTTCAAGGTAAAAGGTTCTAGATTGAATCTGTACCAAGGCAACAAAGTGAAGTCTTCCAGGAATTGTTCTAAGGTAAAAAATAAATGTGTAGGACAATGCAAGTGCTGATATCTAGCAATAATTCTGCACTTCTGTATCTCATCGATCGAGCTGAGTGTAGTGGTCCCTGCCATAGTGTTCATGTGGCTTTCGATAAATATTTCCTCATAGTAATCAGCAAAGAAATTACATTTGTCTAGATCATTGTCTAGCTTTGAACCATTCTTGATTAAGGGTACTGTTTTAATTCTTGGTTTGTACTTGGTAAGCAATACAGATCTCTGCCCAAAGTTTCTTTCTCCAGCCTGATTTATCTTCTCACAGACTTTTTCCCATTTGTATCTTTTGTAGTTGCTTATCAGCTTTTCTATATCTTATTAAATTCATTAACTCTCTGTTTATCTTCTGCTCTTCTGTAAAGATGGTATTTTCGGTATAATTTGCATTTAGTTTTTATAAGAGTTAAAATGTTTGGCAGCAATTCCTATGGGTAATGTTGAACTCTTGGACTTCGCTTTGATTAGACTGTGTTGGTCAGTTGTAATTATATTTAAATGTGATAGATAAATGATCAGAGCTGAGGTCTGGAGACAAGTCAATGTCACTCACGATGGACAAAAGGTCGATGCACTCCAGTACCACAACGGGAGTGGAGTCTTGATTGTTTTTTATTAGGAAGATTGGTAGGGTAGTAATTTTCTTGAAATCACCATTATTGAACGAATCACGCAACATCCTCTTAAGTGAGATAACATGCTCAAAAGAGTAACACAAATTGATGCTATGAGTATCTGCCTAGACAATGGAGCATGAGCCACGCCTACGAAACTTAGGCATTGCTAGGATAGCGCAGATTGGTATTTTTGAGTTTGGAAGAGATTGTGTTGATGATTGTTCTTCCAAGTTAGTCAATAAAAATTACTCCTTGCATATCTCAAACCCTTACCGGCTGTTTCGGTTTTGATCACTTTGAATGACTTTTACCTCATGTTCACCACTGTTGCAACACTGTTGACTTTGTGATTGTTCATAACGATTTTAAGGAGTTTTTCGAAGTTTTCAAGATTAATAGCCTCATTTGGACGTCCAGAACGTTAAACATCATAAACGGTGATTGTTCCTATTAAAAAACAATGATAAATCAATACACAAAATAGCTTTTAATCCATTGTTTCTGTGTTTTGGAAATGACTCATGATATACCCACATACGTATTACTCGTGTAATGTCTTTTCTGTTGAGCATTGCGTTCCCGAACAAAGGACATAAGATCTCAAGTTGAATCTAATAATATGTTCCTTTAGGCCTTTCTCAAAATATGAGTTATTGTTCAAATCTACAAATGATTTTATGAAGCAGAGGCTGCAAGATAATTATATTTCATTCGATCCATTAAACAATATGTACTAAAAAAGATCTTTTATTCAATAAATAAATTCTTAGATCATTAATCCTTTTTTCCAGATAATGTAGTGCAAGTCCACGACATAAAAGGAACACAATTTCCAATCGTACATCAAGCTGCTAGAACTCAAGGGGCAACACTGTTCACTCTAGATATTAAGGTAAATATATTATGAAGTACAAATCCCCAAGTGTTTTCATTAAATTCTAATTTTTAGGAACCTACGTCTCTAACAGGCGAAAAAACAACTTTTGTAAGAATGGCAGCCGCCGTCAAAAGAAAGCTACAAGTTTATTATTGGAAGAAGAACGAATTTATGCAGTTGGTAGAAGACATCAATCTTAATGAAATACCTAAAGCGCTTTCCTGGTGCCAAGAAACCATTTGTGTGGGATACAAAGGAGAATATTCTTTATATACAGTAAGTTCTTATTTCAGCCTTATTAACCCTACAATATTATACAATAAATATAAATTTAAAATGTATTTTAGTTAAATGGCGAGCAAAAAAAGTTATTCCCAACTAGCAGCAGCAAATCAAGCGATCCATGCATCGTAAAAGTCTCTGAAAACACATTTGGTCTAGGCAGGGAAACACAAACAGTCCTTGTAAATGTGGAGGGAAACCCTGAGAAAACAAAAGCCTTAAAGTGGTCCGAAGCGCCAAGCGCAATAGAGTGGGACGAACCGTATGCTCTAGGAATCTTGAACAATTGCATAGAAGTGCAAACCATGGAACCGAGTTCTTATTTGGTGCAAACTATAAATGATCTTTCCAAAGTTAGACTTATCACGTTTTGCAAACCTGGGCTTCTCTACGCGGCGTCTGTTAGCCACGTTTGGTGTTTGCAAGCGTATCATGTATCGATCCAAAGAAAGATTTTGTTGGAAAACAAACAGTTTCATCTTGCGCTGAAATTGACTGAACTCTCGGATGAAAGTGAAGAAGAAAAAAAAACTACCATACATAGAATACAGACTCTGCTGGCTTATGATTTGTTTAACCAGAAGAAATTCGATGAGAGCATGAAGGAGTTTATTAAATTGGACACAGATCCTTATGATGTTATAAGGCTTTTCCCAGATCTTTTGCCTCAGCCTCCGGACCCGGATTATAACAGCGGTTTGACAGAAAGGGAATTGGAAGAAGGCTTGCAGGCTTTAATAGAGTATTTGACGGAAGTACGACATAAGAAGCAGGCTGCGGCTCAAGCGAATGTAAACGCAAGCGGGAACTTAAATGAGAAAAGTGGTGCTAGTAAGTCTAACGCAAAGTTGCTTCAAATTATTGATACAACTTTACTGAAATGCTACCTTCAAACTAATGATGCTCTTGTTGCTCCACTCTTAAGATTGAATCATTGCCATTTGGCTGAAACGGAACGTACTTTGAAGAAGTATGGGAAACATAACGAGTTGATTATTTTGTATCAGACGAAAGGTCAACATAGAAGGGCTTTGGAGCTGCTACAAGGGGAAGCCGCTGTTGATAGGACTATTGCTTATTTGCAGCATTTAGGTTCGGAACAGATGGGGCTCATTTTGGAATTTGCTGATTGGGTGTTGAAAGAATCGCCGGAGGAGGGGTTAAAAATATTTACTGAAGACTTAGCTGAGGTTGAAGCTTTACCTAGACCTCGTGTTTTGGATTACCTTCTTAGATCTCACTCAGATTTGGTAATTCCTTACTTGGAGCATGTGGTGCACATGTGGGAGGATACAAACCCTTTGTTTCATAATGCTTTGGTTCATCAATATCGTGAAAGAGCACTATCTCAGGACCCTTCGGCTCCGTTCACGAGGAAGAAACTGCTTGAACTGTTGGAAAAATCTAGTTACTACACTCCTGACACAGTTTTGGTTAATTTTCCTTATGATAATTTACTGGAGGAAAGAGCTGTTATTTTAGGGAGACTGGGAACACACGAACAAGCACTTGCTATATACGTAAGGGCTTTAGGAGATATCGAAAGGGCAATAAAGTATTGTGGGAAAGTGTACGAGCAGGGTGGAACGGGAAGCCAAGACGTTTATGTTTCCTTGATAAAATTGATATTGGCTCCGGATAGTTCACCCTTATCTCTGCCTGGAGTAACGCTATCTCCAAAAACCGCTTCTCCGGATTTGGAAAAGGCACTGGAAATTTTGGAACAGCATGCAGACCGTGTAAATCCCTTGGCGGCACTGGCTATTTTGCCTGATAACGTTCAAGTCTCTAGAATACAAACATTTTTACAAGTGGCTTTGCATGCTCAGCTTGAAGAACGTCGGCGTGTGCAGTTGCTGAGAGGCTTGTTGTATGCTGAGCATTTGCAGTGCCAAGAGATGAGGCTACATCTGCAAAGCCAAAGCGTTTTAGTCACTGATCTCAATGTGTGTCCGGTCTGTAAGAAGCGATTTGGGAATCAGAGGTAAGAGCCTTGTTTATATTTATGTATAATATTTTTAATGTACGATTTATTTTTTTAAGTGCTCTAGTGCGTTACCCGAATGGTGAAGTTGTTCATTACTCCTGTCAAGATAAAAAGCTGTGATTTTAGTTTGAAATTTTTATTTTAGATTATACAATTTTTTCTCTAAAAAAATAAATATATATTGTATGAAATTATTGATTTTTGTATGAAGACTTGTTTGTTGAGTTAGAGTGCCATTAGTAAAATATCATTCAAATATTTACAATCTGTATCATAAAACTTTTAATATTTGTTACTGTATTTCCTTTTTTTTTCTATGACAACACATTGTTGTTTTGGTACTCTAAATGCTTACTGTATTTTAATATTGTATATAATAAAGTACATTTATTAAACTATTTATTCTCCAATTCACTTTCATACTATTGTGTGTTCCCATAAATAAATATGTTATATTTTTAAGATTTAGTGAATATTGAAAGTAAAATAATTCGAAGTGGAGGCTTGAGGAAGGCCTATGGATCTCTATGATCAAATCTTCTGACTACTACAAGATCTGAAAGTAAGAATTTTGTAAGACCCTGGTGGCACTAAATACAATTTTTATTGTATGTTGTAGGACCAAACTAGGGAAATAAGACATTTTTGTAGACTCTCTGGAGAAGATATTTTAGTATTTCAGTGTGGACATTACAATTGTTTTGTATAGTGATATAAAAGATACCTATTCCATAGTTACATTTGTACAGAGAACTGGCGAGATCTTTTATGGCGAAGAAGACCCTTCACGTTTTTCTAATAAACTGAGGAGGTTTTCCCGCATAGATTGAGGAATTTTGGGAAGCGTGGGACACCGGCGTAACAGGAGCTTTGTCAAATAAAAGAAACTCTTGAATTTATTTCTAGTATCTAGATCTGAGGATATCGAAGGCATCTCTAGATCACTGGGTGTTACTGATGTCATACCAATGAATATCGTGAGAGGTGTGAACATAAATGGCTTAAATCTGTTTTTCTTTGGTAAGCAAGCATCTGAGGTTGAGTCACACATCTAAAAACAATATGGAAACTGCAAGAGATACTTATATCTTGTCCTCACATCACATAACTTCAATTATAGACCAATTTATAGACCAATATCAGTGCTAAGTGGTGTTCTCTAAGGTGTTTGTGTCTCTGATTGTCGACAGAGTCCAAATCTTTCTTGAAAAGAATAAATATTCGTTAGATCACTGTCTTTGGGAGAATATGTGTGATAACTTTGAGGATTATGGAAATTGCAAGACCATCAGATCCTCTTGGACAAGCTTCTGGATTATAAATTCTGGGAATTTGCTCAGAGACTTATTGTTGATGTTGACAGTAGGAAGTACAGTAACCATAACAAAGAAATGTTCCTTAATTATTGGTCGATTAAGAAGTAGCCATATTATCTGCACGAAATATAAATTTAAACTAGGAATGACTGATACCGTAGAGTGCAAGTTCTATAACGAAACTGGAGATATTGCTTACTACATGTTTCGTTGCACAGATGACTGAATCAATGTTAAACTATTCCTTGATAAATTGTATAATTGCAAATTAACTAGACCATTCAAAGAAAACATTTTATAGAGGTTAATAAAGTTAATTTGATATAGGTTTCCGCTAATAACCTTTTCTGTTGAGGATAAGTCTCAGGATTCTCTGAACGAATTCAATGCCTTAGCCTTCTTATATTTAGAAAAACATCAAAACTCGCAGGTCCGTTTGTATTTAAAGCTTTACAGCTTGCCATTCAGCATCTTTGATCTTCCTTTAATTGTCTTTAGCGAACTGAAAAACAAATCATGTAATGTATTTTAAATTATATTAATAATCAAAGTTATACTTTCTATAAATATTAATTATATACAATTTTATAACTTATATCTATCATTTAAATTATTAGAAACCATCTAATACTTTGTTTAGTTGATGGAATTAAGGTTTCTAACGAGTACATAAATATAATAAATATTAATATAACAATTAAGGACTACTAAATAAATAAGTTAATAATTCGGGTTTTGTCATTTCGCGCTTATATTTTTGCACCATTTCTTGCACTTTCAACCGCCTTCGAACATGGGGTGGTTGGAAACTAAAAAATTTAAAAAAAAATCATTCAGGGTTTCAAATAAATACAAATGCTTACCTATCCGAGTCTAGTCTTCGTCTTCTAGCCATATTCAACGCGGTGTGCCTCACAAGAGGCCCTAAAGCACGCCTACTCACCACCATGCCATCTATTAAAGGCGACGCAAGACCAACTCTTCCGGTAGGACCTCGTAAGTACACCCTCAAAAGTCCAGATGCCATCAAGTGCAAACCAATCACAAGCACGTCACTAGGTTTTGGGGGCCCTGCTTCCAAGCCGGTGTTCATGCAAGCCAACAAGTCCCCTACCGGAATATTAAGATGATCTTCGTAATTCTCCAACCATAAAACAATAATTTTAGTGTTTGTATATGGGTGCAAGCTGCATCGCGGCCCCGATCTTCTAGCTGCCGGAATAGGCTGTTTATCTAAGTCTAAAGACAAGGCTCTCTTGTCCCGGCCCCCATTTTCAGACAAACTTCGCTCGTACCAAGCTGAAACCACACAAAAACAATCAATCGATAGTTTTATTAAAAAAAAATACTAAATAGAAAAAAAAACTCACATGAAAGATTGGAAGAGTTATAAGGCGTTTGGCCTAACGATACATCTGCAACTTTTAGCTGAGACGGAATAACAAAAGCAATTTCGGAGCAAGCATCTGCCCAATATAAAACTTGCGATTGGCCGTCGTACCTAGTACTGTTAACTTCAATCCCAGAGGGAGGGTCTTCAATTTTGTAGCTTGTAGTCACGTCACCTGTCCACCCCGGGTGTTTGTGTACATTAACAGGCCAACCAAGAGACCTAACGAACTCGAAAAAGTACGGGGACATTGCGCTTTCGTTAGTTGCATTGGACACTATTTCTTGTGCAGAAGTCTGCTGGGATTTCACGTAGAATATGTGGACGGTGTCGCAAGTCCTTGGGCTCATGGCATCCAAAGCCCAGAGGTCCTTGCAGAAGTCGTTGGCGCTGCTGTCTAAGGCGATTAAGCCTGAGTTTGGGGATCCGTCTTTGCGGTCTTCATCCAAATTCAGCAACCCGAAGTGCGATAAGAATAATCTTGCTGTTTGGAAGTCGTGGCAGACGGGTGGTGGTGCACATTCTTGAGATTGGGATTGCCCTTGAGTTTCCGCCAAGTTTGTTTCTGCTGCCGCTTGCCGGTTTAGGAGCTGTGATAGTTTGTTTGTTTCCTCGGCAATCACTTCGTCTTTGGATATTATGGATTCTAAGCTTGGTATGGAAGTATCTCTGAAATGAAAAGGTTTATTATGTTTTCAATTCAATTCAAATTCAGACAGAAGTTTGAATAATATGGAATGCTTACACTTTGCATTGGGGCACTCTTTCAACACTGTCCGGGAAATATTTTTGTTTGACTTCTGGTCTAACGGGGGTGTCGTGCATAACGACAGGTCTTCCTAAATTTGGAGCGTGGTACTTTGTTCCGGACCTGTGGCGGGGTAAGTGGCGCAACTGCATTGTCCAGGCGTGCCTGCCGAAAGGTTCTCTTATTAAGAGAGTAACAGTGGGTTGTGGGTCTTGGTCGTTCCCAAGAGGTTCTTCTAGAAGGGCTATCATTATTGATCCTTCAGAGACGAAGTATCGGAACTTTTCTATAGCTGCTCCTCGGTTTGTATTGTCGAAAGGAAACGAGTTGCATTGTTGCAATAATGTAGATTCTTCTAGTAAGGAAGAAAGGGATTCAGGGCCGCATTCGCTAGGGAAATACCCGACTTGTTCTAATATGCAGGTGAGTAAATTTTCGGCAGCATCCCGAACACGCATCGAAGCAGGTTTCAATTCCTTTTCGTGTTTCATTTTGGTTTTTTCGCCTGGTTTCCCTATGGATTTCGTTCCGGATATGCCGAGTTCGGCAACTTCTAAGATCTGCAAAAAAAATATGTTATAAAATGCTTATAGCATTAAAATTGTTTTTTTATTACGGTAGTAAGGCAGTCCTTATCCTTTAATAAGTAGGGGTGCTCGAGTAGCCAAACGGAACAGCACTGGAATGCAGCTACGATCGTGGAATGTAAATCTTTGGAATGATTCGGAGGAGGTCTTGAGCATTGGTAGACAATGTAATCGCAGACCCATTTTACGGCTCGTTTGCATTCGAGGGCGTCTACATTAATACAATAATAATATTAGCATGTGCAGTAAATTCATTTAATTTAAAACTACATCAAGGTATACCTGATAGTTTTCTAGCTGAAGTATTCAAGTAGTAGCATGAAACATTAGAGCATGCATATAAAATGCTAATAGACATGCAGGTAATTCTTTGTTTGTTTGCTCTCTTACATGTTGATGTTATTTTTATTGTAATTTAAATGTTTAGCAGCTTACCCTGTTCACGTATGTGTATCCTAGCGAGTCCAGAAAGTAACTCTAAAGCGGCAAGTGAGACGTTTAGATCCGTCTTCCAAGAAGAAATCAACCTGTGGCAGACGAGGTATGTAGCCCTGACGAAAAGGGCATGAGCCGAATCTAAATACCCCGAGAAAAAATATGTTAATGTAGATTCCAACTTTAGATTCGAACATCAATTAATCAACCCAAATAAAAGGAAAATAAAAGTTTTAAAATGTATTTAAAGCAATAATTAAACATAAAACTGTTTTGAAGTTTTGGTTGTGAGATGTTTAAAAAAATTATGTAAATAAAATCATGTAAATGAAAAAAAAATGAAAATGAACATACCACTTGCTTGTAGGTCTCCGAACTCTGATGGTAGATGATCGGAAAAACCAGATACTGTGCTGCTTGTGGCGCTCATTGTGCTTGCTGTGTCTGATACTGTACAAGATGATCATAACGAAAAAAATAATAAATAATAAAAAGCATGAATTGTTTTATATTAATTAAATGGTACATAAATGGCTTAATAAAAAATATTCATCATAAAAATTTATAGTTTATATTAAACCATTTAAATAAACAAAATAAAATAGTAGACAAAAATAAAGAAGACAATGCAACAAAAATAGTTTACACAAAAACTAAAAAATAAAACAAAAATTAATCACAAAACATAAGCAACCCATTTTTTAAAGACGTTAAATGTTCATACAATACCTGAACTCAGTAAGTTTGAAGCGGTTTCGGTAGACGGTTGAGTAACTTGCTCAACACCTTCGAAAACCGCGGAATCTTGAACGCAAAGAAATAGTCCTCCTAACAGCATATGAGTATTAAGAGGGTCTGTTTCTACTTGCAAAGCATTCATGACAAGGTTCATTAAACGAGGCTTCAACTGACCGAATGTAATCGGCCTTTCTGCGGACCCTAAAACAGAAATATGTTAAAACACATCTTAATTATCTCAATTAAATACCGACCAGAGCTAATCAACTCTTTGATTGTGATGTTCTGAAAGTGCAGTGGCAAAACAAGCATCGAGAGCAACAGCTGTATAGAAGCTCGCCGCAATTCAACTTTAGAAACGTTCATCCCCAGTTTGATATCTTTATCAGGCAATACAATTTCCAAAGCGTTTATGAAATCCGGAAGGAGAACTCTCACACCATCCAAGTCGACTCGAAACAAATCGGAAGAATTCATCAAGATAGACACCAAACTTTCGCTGCATTCTCTGTTATGGTTCAAGTTCGAAGACATTTTTAATCCTTGTTGTAAGGCCAGGTAAAACCGGGCTAAGTACACTGGCAATATTTCTTCCCCAGTTTTCTTAGCGCACATTATGCGGCATAAGGTCCCTAAGGCTTCAGCCTTCCCACCTTCATACTTGTCTATTGTTAAACTCGGCGGCAAATCCGGCATTTGTTCAGTGCTGCTCAACGAACTAGGCTGAGAAAAACCCGAACCACTACCTAAATTTAATGATCCTCCTTTGTTATCCATCACTATGGAGTTTGGTCTTTTGCTGAGATCACTCGACGGTCCTAAAAAAAGCTTTTGGTTACACCAAACTAAAAAAATCTGGAAATATTCTTACTTTGAGGCAAGTCGCTTCCAATAAATGCGGCTTGAAAAAGCCATTCGCCGAAAAGGTGTAAGATGCTGTTGCATTTGGGACGAGTTGGAGCTAACGGATTCCTTGTTTCTAGTCCCAGGGAGACGAGAGCTATAAATTGAGATGTGTTAAAAAACAATTTTTGGATTTAAATTAATTTGATTGATTAAATTTAATTTAAACATACAAGACATGCTGGACGTCGACGGGGGTCCCGAACTAGAAGGTTGTGCGTTCTGTACTATTGCAGACGTTCTGCTGCTAGTGAGACCAATCAGGGAGGTTTTTGGGATACCTAACAAAATATTCATAATTAGGTTCATGGATGTACAAAATGTAAACAGTAAAAGACATGCAAATTGTTACATTTGTTATTAAAATTAATATTTAAAAAAAGTTACACTATATACATATAATTAATACATTAATTAAATTAATATATTGTAAATAAATAATTTTACTTGAATATAAATACTTTGCTTCCATGAAAAAAAATTAACAAATTTAGAATTTATATTCAAGTGAATTAATATAAAGGCAACAAAAGCTTGAAAATAATACATTAAAAAAACCATGCACAGATTTATAACAAATAAAAATAGTACAGTTGGTATATTTTGTATAAAAAAATAATATAGAAGACTCAAGAATACTAATTTATTTAATTTTATGTAGAGAAAACCGCATTAAAGGTACTACCGGCCGTGTATTTTGGAGTAAATAAATTCAGAAAAAAAATGCGGAATTTCATATTATTTTTTTTAACAATTGATTTGTTTTATTTAAAATACAAGGACGGCACAACCATTTAGACTAGGAGCTAGAGGCCTAAAAAATTATGTCATTTTATGAAGTGTATTTCGATTTTCTTCGTGACCTAGTCTATCAAAGTACAACTTGGGGCTGCGCTTTCAATTTCAGTATGCATTAACGATCATATTGCATGAAATATCAAATTTTCGGTCTGGAACTATAGATTTGATGATTGCAGATGCTGCAATATGTTTGCATAATACTCATCATTGATTATTATATGTATCAATAAATTCTTAAACTAGATGACTTCTAGTTACATATTCACATCATCTTTTGTTAAAATACAACTTCTAATGCTCGTGATCAAACTTTACTCATGGTGTAGTTTTTTAGACCAAAAGCTTTTAGACTATTTAATCTAAATTCTAAACAAAACTTTCTTAGATAATTATAAACACTAGCTTAAAAAATATACAAAATAACGTGAAGAAGGCCAAACCACCATCAAAGTAGTAATGCTGTGTTTATGCAAACAATAAATCGGAAAATATGTAAATATGTGAATATTAAAAATGTTCCTCTTTCAGTAAAAATTACGAATACATATTCCCCAATTTTAAGTGATTCAAAATTTTAAATCTCAAAAACAGTTTATAAAGTGTGTGCAAACCCTTAGAGACGGAAGATGGTGCAACCGAAAAACTCTTGGCCAATCTACGTTGGGTCGGAGGCGTAGGAGAATGAGTAGCAGGGCTTTGAACTTGCTGCACTTCTTTTCCTTTTTCAGCGTGGTTACTTCCGGTTACCAACGATTCCCAATAAATAGGTTGTGCTATTCCTAAATTCCCAGTCATAAGAAGTTTAAAACTTACAATCGCACAATCATTTATTAATGAGACCACTTAAAAAATTTTAATTGAAGCTTTTTTTACCTAAAAACGCATCGACTTGCCCGGCTATCCCTTTCATGGCTTTGACGAAGATCGCCGGTAAGGCCTGCAGGGATGGATGTTGACAAGGGTCCATTCCTCCGTCGCTGGTCAACGCAAACTGCAGGAACTTCTGAGTTTGACTTATTACTTCGGGTTTGGTTAGATTAACGGGGTTGCCTATCGTATTTAAAAATCTGTACCAACTCTGAGCAATGCAGTCGTTACTCATTCCGGGAGGTATTGGGTCGTCTTCTCCTACAATAAAAAAATTACTGGTTTTCAGTTGGCGAAGTTTTTTAATGTACTTACCTAGTTTCAATTCGGGGAAATTGGGGCCATACATAAACTGCAATAACCGAGAGGTTAAAGCTAAGTTCACGCGGTTCCACTGCTCGACTAAAGCAATCCTGTGCCGCCAATTCATGCAGCTTTCCCTTAGAGTTTTCCATAGGGGGGGTGACGGAAAACATTGGGTGCACGCCACTAGCCACACTTCGAACAAGACGCTTAGAACTCTTTCGCAAAGCTGGTCGGCTACGTCATCTTTTACTGTTGGAGGCGCCAATAATATATCGTTTATGGTAAGGAGGAAGAGCAGCAGGGTGTCCCACGTGTCTCGGTCTAACATTTGGGATTCATGAGCTACTTGCTGTAGAGTTCGTAAGACTCTGTGGCATAAAACGGCTTGGCGGTTAATAATATCCATACCTAAAATTATGGAGTTTAATTTTGAATAGGTGGTAGGAAACGTGGTTTTATTTTTAATTCGTTAGTAACATTTTTGTTTGTACATATTTCTTTTTTTTTAAGAAAAGCTGAAGGGTAAGAAACACCAAGAAAGATGTACAAATGTGCAAAATTCGTTTGTGTTAACGTGAGTAAAGCGTGTTATTATGAATTAGCGTACATAAAAACATTCTTACAAGCTGAATATATTGACAAAACTATTACCTATATCCTGATACAGGAATGGCCAGTCTTGAAACAAAATAGACGAGTTATACATAAAGCAGTGCAAAACAATATATAGTATTGGCAAAAAGTTCTTTTGGTTTATTGTTATACCTGCTGCTTGTTGGAATCTTTTGCCAAAACTATATACAAAGTGTACAAACAGCAAAACGTAAACAAGACGAAATGCAAGCACAAAGACCTAAGATTCCTTTAAATGTACTTACAAGGAACGCTTGTGAAAAATATCATAACAAATTAATAAATTAACATAAACTTTGACTTTGTTTAACATTTAAATGTTTTAGCCCTGCTACAAAATTTTACAACGAAGAAAAGCCTTGAAGTATGTTTTTAATGGATATATAAAATGAGGTGTCTTTTCTAATGAGTGACTTACACCAAACGTGTATGTAATAAAAATAATAAAAAAATAAAGCATAGGCCCTTTGTTAAATATAAAAAAAATCTAAAACTTTTTGAATTATTTTTTTAGTGTGTGTTACACAAAAGGTCAATGTTCATATTAATGAAATGTTACGTCAATCCAAACCAAACAAACTCCTATTTTTCTTACCTTCTCCCTTGCGAGGGACAAATAAATGATGAAAGTGCGAAATTATTTCTCTTGAATACAAATTGGGGTCGTCTTTGACGGGCTGCGGCACACAAACTTTGGGGTTGGGTAAAAGCACCGAAAGCCACTCGCAATAAACATTCACGCAATCTTTGATCACATCGTGTTCGGACAGGGGCAGGGAGAGTCCGAAACAAATGACTTCCATACACCAGCGTACCTGCATTTTGGGTTTATAAATAGATATTTTTTAAATTAAAAATAAAGACTTGCCTCTCTGTCGGTTGAAAGAGGGCTGGGTTCTGCTGGTTGTGATATGCCTAGGTTACCGGCTAATTGCCTGACGATCCCGAGTGTGACTTCTTTTCCGACGGACATGCCAAACTTGTCCAGGACGCTTGAGACACTGCTGTCGTTGCTGCATTGCAGGAGAGGGCCCATGGAGGTCCATTCTGAATACATGCCTCTATTGTCGCCACTTTCCTATAATTTTAATAAGCAAAGAACCTAATGATTTAGTCTTATATTAAACATTAAATTTGGGTATTGTACCATTGTGCTTAAAAACCATTAAATAAATTCATTATTTACACCACAGTGTCAGTTACAAAACATGTAAATACTAATAAAAACCAATTTTATTATCAACCAGGATGTGAATTGCCAAGATAAGATATCATATTAATTTCATTACTGTAAAGTTTACACAGAACAGACACTTTTCAATACTTCTGGTATATAAATTAAAATTGAATAATTCATTCTTAATGTGACTATGAGAGCATGAAGTACAATAAAGTTAATTAAGTAGAATTATTTATGTGGTAAGGGAATTAATCTTATATCGAGTTAGTACACATACAGCGTAATTAAAATTAGTCGTTATTAGAAAATTTTTTATATAAACATTTGACATATTTCATCGGCTAAAGATGACAATTATATATTTAAAAAAAATTAGATATAAACGGCATTTAAAACAATCGAGTTCTAGTTTTTGTAATTGTTTTGCTCCCAATGAATTTATTTAGTATTATCTAAAAACTGACTTTGCATAATTATAACTTACCTTTAAATTCACTCGATTAAAGACTCCCAAATTCATAGGGAAGCAATTTTAATTCACCTACACGTCTAAATAAAACACAAAATTGTTTATTGTTAAAATTGCATGACAAATATGTAATGTATTCCATAAATTTTAAACACCTATAAAAGCTGTGAAATTTTATCTTTCAGTTGTTTTTAAACAGATTTTATCATTTTTGGCATATCGAACTGTCAAAACATTGACACATGTCAACAGTTGTCATTGAACGGCACGTCACTAGTTCTTCTTCTTTTTTTCTTTTCCTAAACTTAGGACTTTCAAGTCGTACACCCATTGTCAAGTATTCTAATTATTGGCTCTTCTGGGGCAGTGTTTAGATTAACTTTAATTTAATTCAAGTACTTAGCATTTTACTGGGGTTTAAACCTGATGGTGTAAATTAGTGTTGAAATTCATTATTACGTGCTCTTCAGTGCCTATTTTACCTCATAGGTAGTGTGGATTCTCAACAACATTTATTCTATGTAGATAGTGAGGAGAACGATTGTTGTTGGATCTATTCTATTTAAATACACAACATCTCTACTATCAAAATTATATGACTTGAAACAAGGGGAAACGATCAATGGTAGACATAAACTCTTTCTTTGAGCATGTTATCGTTTGCAGGTAGAGCTATTTGAACGTGCAGGCTCTCAATTGTTCTAATATCCGCCAATTAACTTAGAAGAATGGACACTTAAATAAGTTCTGTTTTCTCCCGGAGCACTTCATACAAAAACGTAGAAGAGACCCACAACAGCGACCACTACCCTGCCATTATCACAACTTTCACAAGAAATTCTAGTAACTATAACCCTGAAGGTTATTCAAGCGTACAGACTTAGTTTCTTCAGCACTTGGACAGAATACAATCTCTCAAGTGGACCCAAATGGAGGTCGCTCAAAATCCAGTCACAGAAGAGACCCAAGCTCTTTCACGTCGTGGTGAAATGAGACCTGTTCCCAAATACATCAAAAAAAGGAAAGAAGCATTTCGTCAACGAGAATCTAAACATATTAGATATACTTACCCCGACAGCCATAATCTATCACCCAAGTACGTTCACTGTTAACTATCACTTTCATCCTATTATAATGGACTAACTCAACGTTGTTCTGCCTAATAAGAAGGACTCTATGCAAAGACTGGATGAAATCTGCTACTCCACGATGAAAACCCTTTCTGACAACACCAAAGCTACATTATCTTACCTCTAAAACGAATTTTTAATGGGCTGCTCCTGCTAGAAGAGTGAAAAATAGATAATCATCCCAATCCTAAGAAAAACAAAGATCTTAACGAGACAAATAGTTACAGGTCTACAGCCCTATCGTCCTGCCTAGGGAAACTATTAGAAAATATAGTTAAGAACCTAAACAAAATTTAAATATTATCAATAGTGAATTACAAGATTTGTTTTAGGTGTTAAAAAAAAACATTCCCTAAGTTTAAACCCTTCTAAATCCCAGGTTAAATAATTAGATAAATGAAAGGTACTTATGCATATCATCAGAAAAGTGCAAAGCATTAATTTTAAGCAAGAGGAAAAAAACATTCGAAAAAACAACACCCAGATTCTAATTTACAGGAAACTAAAATATCTCGTGATTAAATTCGATGGCCGTCTCAAATGGAAGAAGTAATAAAGAAAGCTAGCAGGGACTCAAAAATTATTCGAGGTCTATTGAGCAGCTCTTTTGGAGCCAACCCTAAGACTCTATTTTCCATTTACATCACGAACCACCATGCGCGTCAGTCCAGAGAGTGAGCTACAATAAATTTGTTATTAAAAGTAGCAAAAAAAAAACATCAAATGCGATCTTAGAACACACAGACAGTCCATTCCTAGTTCCATGAGTAGTAAACCCATGGAATGTAGTATGTATACTAAAAGAGAACTCTTTTATCTCTTTAATACCTATTTACTACTTACTACTAACATCAAGATGACCTATCCATCCGAGTTTACCATCAAAAGGAGCATTAAGTGTTGTTTTGAGG
>JAUIMW010000500.1:0-16951 GCA_033557785.1 Enochrus cinctus
TTAATAATTTTTTCTGGCCTTATTGTTAACGTGTGACCATCACATTATTATTATTATTTGTCAAAATTTATGAGTTCTATGTGCTGGTGGAGTTTGTCGGTATCGAATAGAATCAGGCGGTATAAAAAAACATTTGGATCTGCAAATAACTCCAGATTTAATTGATAGAGTGTATCGAATTTGAAAACCCACCAAAGGAAAACGTTATAGTAAGACTTGTTTTTCACAAGACCAAACAGTTAATTTTCTATAACAAAAAAAAATAATAAGAAGACTGGCACTTCTGTGCAAGAGGATTTAACGAGAAGTGGATTAGATGTATCTGTAGGCCCCTCCGGGCTAAAATGTAAGAATAATAAAAACTGTATTTGTACTTTTATAGATATAATGTCACTGTAATATAATATAGATTCAGGTTTAAATGGTAGAAAGAGATCCATGCTTTTGTTGAATGATATAAAACAAGATATTTTTAAGCAATGCTTTTATCTTTTTGGCTTATTTATTTTGATTCAAGATAACGGTGAAAAAATTCATTCAAAATTTATTGGAAGCACTTAAGTGCTATTTTAGTCGGTTACTTTAATTTCATTCATCCTGAATCAAGTGGCTGAGAGAAGATATAAAAGGGATGTTAATCTGAAAGTTGAAATTTCTTCTACATTTTTTGTTGATGTATATGGAATATTTACACTTTTAATATTATATGCACCTAGTCATAAACAGTGACCTGCAGCACGGCCTCGACACTATTATGTATAAACAAGGTATATTATAAAAAAATATGGTTTTGGGACTGTTGTCGACGAAGATATTTGAAATTTTGTCTCATAGATAACATAGTATCCTCATAAAAAATATAAATAAAATTGTATCTACTTGAAAGTAAATCCTCCTTCCGTTCGATACCTAACATACTATTTTATCATACGGAGGTAGCAATTTTTTATTCTTTTGTCGCACGGTAAGCTTTTCTTACTTATAAAACAATTCTTAAAAATGTTAGTAAGAATACTATTTGGAGAATTAGTGCTCAAAATAAATATTATTATGTATTTTGTTTGCCTTGTTCCTTGATATAAATATATGAAAGCAATTTAAACTGCAGTTCATTTTATATTTTAATAGACATTAGCTTTGTAACAAAATATTATTACATTGTTTGTCATATGGATATAATGGAGGAAAACCTTGCTAGACAGTCCTAGTATTATCTACCTTATAGAATTTTTACTTGGGATTTAGAAATTTTGGGTAATTTGTGTGTATATTTTAGAATAAATAAATAAAATAAATTATTTTCAACGTTATACCATCAAGGACAATAAAATCGTCACAATGCTATCGACAGCATCAGATACAGCGGAAAAAAACTATAAAAATTCAGCGACACAATAGGCAAATGGGTAAACCTCTGTCGGTTATAAATTTTATAAAAACTTTTAAGCAAGTTTTTTCGAATTTAAAACAGCACCACGGAGGTTTAACCAAGACCCAATTGAAAATTTTTGTTGGCAGATTAGGCAGCGAGGGGGGAGATATATTAACCCTTCTGCATATTCGTTTACACCCTTATATTATTAATAAGGTTTTATTTTTGATGGCTTTAATGCTACGAATTTTGTCTTGTGTAATTATAACTTTTTGGATAAAGTGAAGGCTGAAGACTTTCACACTTTTATTGCGAACAAAGAATATTGTCCTCAAAGGCCCACATTATTTTATGTAAATCAACGTTTTTTACCTAATGTTATTCATTGTTATAACATTATTAATTATATTTTAAGTAACCACTTAAATGATCTAAATTTAATGGAAAAAATTTTAATAATACTAGAAGAAAACGTCGATTTTTGCTTAGAACAGTGCGAGCATTCGCAAAATATTTTATCATCATTTTTGAAAGGTCTTGTTCTTCTGCTTATCAATAATCATGTTAAGAATATTAAATCCAAAAAAATGTTCTTTTTTTTCCAAAAAGCAAAACAAATTGCTTTAAAAACAAAAAGATGGAGAACAAACGATTTTAATTCTTAGTCTATATTATAGTTAGAAGGAATTTAATTACAAGAAATAATTGTTAATATTTGATATATTGCAATAAATAAACTGTAAATATTATTTTCGTATTTCCTTCTTCTTTTTGTAATGCTTATTTGCTAAAATTAATTCTTATTTATAAATTTTTCAATCCTTCTTGCATTGGAATTAAATAATGTATAAATAAAAATTAGTTTTAGTATGTTTTGAATTAAAAATAAATATTAAATGAACCAAGTGGTTCTTGTCCATGTTTAATCTTTTATGGGACTGTTCTCAGGTGACGCTGTTTGTCAATGTATTTATATTTGTTCATGGTGGCCTATCTATTACTACTATATTATCTATGACCTGCAGATCAAATTTGTGGGAATGGAGAAGGGGTAGACTTTAATCAATAACCAACTAAAAAACGTTACGTTTACAATGGAATAAACAAAGATAGAATCATTCATTTTTATCGGAAATAGCGCCAGGATTCAATGACGTGAACGCCAACTGGCAAAAATTCGACTGTAAATGAATTTATTCAACTTTATGGATCTATTAGGAGATTCAAGACTTGATTTATGCAAAAACTAATATTCAATATTAATAATATAAATACTTGCAGCAACTAATATAATTATTAAAAATAAATTTAAAGTTTTGCATATCTTGCATGTGACCCATATGCAAGATATTCAATGCGCATATTCTTTAATTTAATGTTTCCTTCAATGACATCATTTTAGAGGTAGCTTTTAGATCTAAATGTTTTATTGATTGTGATTTCATAGACTCATACATGTATTTAAGCGTACTTAACTAATATTAGTTATTTATATATTATGTATATAAAGCAGATGTGATTTCAATAAAACCTTACACACTATAAGTTGAGCTTTCTAACAGAATCACGAAGTATTTTTGTAAAACTTACTAATAACCCAAGATACTTGGAAAGCCAGTAATAAATGCTCATGCTCCAACGAAAGAGAAGTCTAAGAAAATAAAAGAAAAATTTTATGAAACGATAAAGGAAATGTTGCAGAAAACCCCAAGGTCAGATATGAAGCTGGTGGTAGGCGATATGAATGCGAAAGTGGGGAGAGAGGAGATTTAAGAGAAAGAGAAAGTAAGCACGAGATAAGTAACGACAATGGGCTTAGACTGATATCATTTGCCATAGAACAAAAGATGAAAATAATGAATACGCACTTTAAAAGGAAGGATACACATAATGGGACAAAGAAGATACCGGGAAGGAGAGAAACAAATCAAATTGACCACATATTAAGTGAAGAGAAGGAGGCTAAAAGAATTATAATTGTAAGAACATATAGAGGAGCTGACAGTAACTCAGACCATTTCTTAGTTATAGCGACTATAGAATTGGAAAAAATAGAAAGGAGAAGAATGAGAGCTGGAATGATAATATGGTATAATTAACGAGAACTAAAAAAGAGGAAGTGGCACTCTTATATAGGAAAACGATAGAGAATGATTATAGAAAATACAGCGACCAGGGAAAGGATGTACAACAGAAGTGGGAGAAACTGCAGGAAACAGCGATCAAATAAACCAGAATAAATAAAACACTGGATGAACTAGGCGTGTAGGAAAGAGATGAGTAGGAGAGCAGAATTGTGGCAAAGATTTCTATGTATGCGAAATGAACTGGACAAAAGACTGTATAACGAACAGAAGGCTAAGGTGAAGAGGTTGTGTAGACAGTAAATGACAGTACATGGAGGCACAAATAAAGGACTTAGAGGAAAATATAGAAATAAAGAAATAAGAAACTTCTACAAGGGTGTGAAGAGGGTAAGGAGCGGGAATGAAGCCTACCAGAGATATATTAGAAACGAGGATGGAGAGTTGATAGGTAATCCACAAGAAATAAAGAAAAAGTGTATTATTTCAAGACGTTGTTAAACGCAGAGAATGGACAGCGGAGGAAGAAAGTGAACAGCACGGAGGAAGATGGGGAGCAGTCTGGCGAAGCGCTGGAGGAAGAAGCTAGGGAGCCAGACAAGAACGAAACAGACCAAATAATATACTAGATGAAGAACAACAAGAGTCCGGGCAAAAAGTATGGAGGGCACATTGTTATGAAGAAGGTATATGACATTATAAGGGCATTATGGAATACCTAAAAAAATGCCAGAAAAGTGAAAAAAGACAGTAATCATTCCAGTGCACAAAAAAGGAGACAGAACGGAATACAGTAATTATAGAGGGATCGCGATATCGGACATAACATATAAAGAACTAGAGAGAGTACCAGGGTGGTTTCCGTAGAAACAAATCTACTACGGACCAGATATTCACACTCAAGCAAACACTAACTGCGACATATGAATATGAGATTGCAACTAAGATGCTGTTCATAGATTCTATGACTCTATCATCAGGGAAATAATGACGAGGCCTTGGGTGTGCTCGGAACGCCGGTAAAATTAATACGGATGGTCAGGGTGACTTTGGAAAACACCAAGGGTGGTGTTAGAGTGGCTGGGGAATTATCGGGAAGGTTTGAGTTGGAGAGCGGCGTGGTGGAGGAACCCTAATGAACAAGAACCACCAATGCCTAGCATACGCTGACGACACACTCTTGCTGGAAAGGAGCAAAAAGGAATTACAGAAGGTAGCAGAAAGGCTGTTTGAGAGTGCTAAACTTATGGGATTGGAAACTAATATATATATGGAGTTGAAGGATGGGCACCAAGAACAAGGACGGGACGGGCTGTGGGTGCGTAGAGGGAGAAGTTTGAGGAAGTGGGGGAATACATGTATCTGAGGGTATTAATAAGCAACAGTCTTAGTGAGGAGAGAGAGATATACTTGAGAATGGCAAAGGGGAGCAAGTGTGCGGGAGGCATGAACCGTATTATACGATCAATAAACGTACCACATAGCACAAAAATACGGATATACAAGACCATATTAAGGCCTACAGTGTTATATAGTTATGACAAAGAAATCCCAGTATAGGTTGGATGTGTGTAAACGGAGAGTGCTACGAAGAATATATGGAGGGAAGAAGATACACAGAGTGTGGGAAAGGAGATCTAACACGGAACTATTTGAATTGTACAACGAAAACAGTATAGTACAGATAATAAGGGCTTGTAGACTGCAATGGCTGGGACATATGGAGAGATTGCCGGGCGGGAAAATGGTGAAGGAGTTGAGATGGAAGATTTCGGATAGAAGGAGAAGAAGAGCGAGACCAAGGATGAGATGGTGGGACTATACAATTTATATTAAGAGTTGATAACTATAACAATTCTATAAACATGTTACAAAAATGGAGAGATATAAATATAATTGAATAGTATATAGGACGTCTATCAAAACTTTTATAATAGTCTAGATATGTGGCCAAGAAATTTGGTTAATTTCCATTACCTGTTGTAAGTTTTTCCTTGTTTTGACCCTGTGCCTACCCACCAATATTCATTCATTATTTTAATATATCATTGAGTATCTGTTTTTGTAGATACAAAGAGCAAATTGCGGGAAGCTAACTCTAAAATCAAAGTTTTCATAGTACCAGGGCCACCAGTCTACGATCCAGCAAACTCTCAAAATGAAATATCGAGAGCACACTCTCTAGAGAAAACCTTTAATCAGATAGCTATTACTGGTGCATAATTTTGATGAGGCATCTCCAGATACATTTTAGGACATTAAGAATCCCCTCAAGATCAAGCTGGAAAACCTTGCAATACCTGTGAGAGGACATCACCAAAAGTAGTTTCACGTCATTAGCAAACAGACTAACCTTTAATGTAACCATCAGGGTACTATACTCGCACCTATATTGTTTATAATTTATATTAATGACCTTTGATTTAGACGCTGAAGACAAAATAAATGAGTATGCGGATGATACGGTGTCTTATACAAAGGGCAATGCTGGAATCCATTGCGTAGGAGGGCCACAATAGGCATGAGTAAAATACGTAACTAGCTTAAAGGTAATCTTTTATTCCTAAATGTAGATAAAACATGTTACATGATATTTTCACCCACTTTCTTAAATTACGATAATAACATCCACATCCATAAACTGTACCCCTCGACTGAAAAACTGTTGATACCTGCATCCTCATGTAATGGCGTTCCAGGTATTTCTACAACATTATAATCACTTTTTTAATAGACAACAATTATAAAAAATGTAAATTTCGCAAGAATAATATTAATAGTAATATTTAAAGGTTTAATTAAGAAGGATTGATTTATTTGAGTTGGGTTTTTTCCACTTGCACAAGTACATATTTTTTTTCAATTTGTTAAGCCTGATTCACGATGCATTAAGGAGTAGAAAAATTACAGAGTTGATGGTAGCGTGATTCGGGAACATTTCCACCAGCCTTTCAAATATATACTTTTGTTTCGTTTTAATGTTAAGCTAAAAACTTTGTATAAGTTAGCAAACTTGCGTTAATGTAAAATAGGTAATGGGATTTACCAAAGTTTTGTTCGTTTACCATCATTGGATAGTAAAAGCCGTAATTATTTGGGCGGCTACACAAATGCCTTTATGTATAATTTAAGCAAATATTTATGTTTTCCTTTCTTTCCACCTGAATTACTTTTCGAAAAATCTGAACAGGTAAGAAATAAAATGCAGTAGAGGGATCCATTAGCGTACTCGTCTGCTAATATCTAGTTTTACCATTTTTAGTTTTATTGTGGAATACAAATTACCTGCGTATATGATAAAGTTATTTTGTAGGATCTCGTGTTCTGCAAAGTTTACCTAGGAAGATAAAAGGTAAAAATAAACTAGTATTTTGCATATTTAGCGTCGTATATAACGTTGTCTTGTGCTCCTGTACTCCGGCAATATATTTAAATTTTAAAACAATTATAGTTTGGAATTTTTTATTCGTAATTATACTAGCAAACGTAATAAATATTCCAGCGTTTTTTCCATTATTTTAACAATAGAATTACTATTATTGAAAAACAAGTTATTGTAAAACGTTCGTTCGCGGAAAAATAAGTACGCTTTAGTTGTAGTTATTTTATACATTTTTAATATATTTCCTTCATTTTCTATTCACAATTACGAAAGGATATTAATATTTAACATGTGAAAGACAGACGTTAAACTACATGTAAATAATTTATTTTTTAGATTACTAGAAGTATTTTTTTCTGATAGTAATATTATATGCCAATACATCCGAGTATTTTTGTAAGTTATAAATTATAAGAGAACTTGAATGTAATTGAAAAAGAAAAATAATAAAGTAAGTGGCTATTTGAAGTTAAGCTTTCTTGTTAATTACTGCTGATGGAACCAGCAAGTAATCGTTAAAGAGAACTAGAGATCTCATTAGCGATTTCGAATCAGGAAAATCTTGTAAAACTCTACACAACATGGAGCTTTCCTATAACATGCGCATTATAGAGAAAGAAAACCATATATATGAGAGAAAAAGGTGGAAATGCTCTTATGTCACGCTACCTACAACTCATGTAATTGTTCTCCTGGCAAATGTATCATAAGCAGGACGTCGGTTCTTGAGATAAAAATGTGGCGAGATGTATTGAAAAATTAAGCACAAAGAGTTTGTAATTGATAAAAAGAGCGAATTTTCTGACATCCAGTATTGTTTTGTACGTCCATTCAGTGTAGTAAAGATAAATTGGACACAACTTCTGCTAGCATGACTAGAAGCAGTTAGAAGCAGTTTTACATTTTACAATTTCACAGCTATGGTTTATGATGGTTTCCTACGATTAATGTTAGAAGGATCCTAGATTAAGTATGGTAGTTGCCAGAATAGAAAGAGTCATTATTTTTATTTTTAAATGATTTAAAATAAGTATACACTTAAAATGTCTGATGTTATTCAAGACTTAAAATTGGAAAAATTGATAAGATGATATAATTATCTTCATAAAACAATTCAAATAAAATTTATGTAAATTAATAATTAATTTACTTTTAATTAATTATACAATATAAAAGAAATCAACTAAATTAAATATTTTGAAGTAATCTATAATCTATAATTAGGTAAGATCAGAAAACAATAAAAATAATACCACATACAATTGTTATTTTTTAAATTGAATATCTTTATGTTTTACATTTGATCTTTAGGTGAACGACCTTATTATTTATGTTAACACAACCTATGACTTAAGGCCTTGTCAAGACTAAATCGGGACCTGTGCACACGTCTTTTCAGCCTTCATGTTTCCACAAAAAAAGGAATCTAAAGCTAATACTAAATGGGTGAAAATGCAGGAAAAATAAAATACATTTGATGAAATATTTAATTATGCCAGGATCGTTAAGTATATTGAAAAATAAACCATCATTTTTTCTCTTATTACATATTTCTGAATACAAACGCAGCTTAATGAAGCGCAGTTTTAAAAATTACACAGATTGGACATTTTGTATGATGCTAGCGGAAAATTATTGGCATGCGATAAGGTCGTTATCTTTTTCATACAACTGAATACGATGTATTTCTCGAAGCCATTAATATCGATTTTAAATTTTCTGGTTTTTGCGACATCGTGTTTGTTTCTTTTTAAAAAGGAAATCCTACTTACAATGCCCTTATCATCATATAACCGTGAATAGGATCCCATTCAAATGCATTTTCAACTTTTATTCGTCTCGTTTCGCAAAAGTACTTATTGAAGGAAAATATGATTTTTTATCAATGTCTCAAAAAATCTGAACAGATTTACACTTTACCCAATCCTACTTCCTCTAATCAGCTCTTAGAAATATGTTTTCCGAATATGTTTGGAACAATTTTAATAAATTTGCCATCAACACGTAACGCAGAAGCCGATTCTACGGTTTGATTTAGCAAATTAAATTCCCGACAATAAAACATCTAGGATTAACAAAAACAGGGACGGAAA
The DNA here is from genome assembly GCA_033557785.1 of Enochrus cinctus. Lineage (NCBI taxonomy): Eukaryota > Metazoa > Arthropoda > Insecta > Coleoptera > Hydrophilidae > Enochrus > Enochrus cinctus. The sequence continues at coordinate 8,932 of JAUIMW010000500.1, forward strand.
TTGCTTTTCAGAATTAAACAAGGACATTTTTAAATTTCATAATCCCATCCACTGGCGTTGTTCCGCAGCACCGCTTACATCAAAGAAACGGAATTCTAACCTTTTGTAAAATATTTTTATATGAGGTGCTCTTTTCAGCAAAACAATGTTTCGCATACCGCAAACTTATGACATTTGTTATTTTTAAAGAACAACAACGCAGAAACATTATTTTTAATAAAGCATAACAAAGATTTTTCTCGCAATATCTTTCTTTTTAATTTTTCTAGTTATCATGTTAATTTATGCACAAGAATTGTTGTTTTACGAAACATAACCAGAGAGCAATTTACGTTAAAAACAAGATTTATTTGAAAGGATAATTTTGTATACACTGTAGAAATAATAAAAATCTATTGTCTTCTGCAATAAATTTCTAATTGAAAATACATACGAGCACTTAAAACTTTAGGTTTGACACGAATTTCCAAACAGTAATCGACAAGGTAAGTAAGGGCCATTAATAGGTCCACCTTGTACAACTATCTTGTCCTTAATTAAATTTTGTAAGCCGTTAAGCTACAAAGTTGACTATTCGCTATCGATTGGCGGACAACAATTGAACTTTGACCCACTCCAGATAAAGTTACAATTTGTTTCCTGATAACGTTTCCTGCAGCTCTCTCCTGTTATCCTTTCAATCTAAATACCAAAGTAGAGGAAAGAGATAAAACTACTTGATCTTTACTTAATGGAATAACTTTTAAGGAACTGCCTCTTCGAAACTTCTAAAACGTTGATCTTTTAACAATGGCGCTAGTTTTCTTTGCTACATCACCTGCAGTGTGTGCTCAGGACGCACTGGGAATCGAGTTACCATTTAGAAAATGTTTTCACGCTTGATTCCTCGGGATACTCCAGCACCAACGAGAATTCTAAATCTTTTACCTAAAAACAGAGGATCCCATATAACTGAGAAAATAAGCTTGGTTTTTCGTGTTAACAAACAAAAATCTAGGACAAAATCAAAGAAAAATACAAGAAGTAAGAGTACACCTGTGCATTGTTACTGACAATTTGTCAGATATCTCACGTTATTTCATGCCAAGTCCTAGTTCGAATATAGTGCTACAATGTTCCAATAACCGGGAAGCACGGTACAGTGAGGTAAATGCACGGAGTCTTGGCCCCTGCTACTGCAAGTGAATTACTATACAATAGCACATATATTTCCATGTTTTCCCCTAGGCGACAGCTTGAACCTCGAGCAAGGGAACGGTGGAATCAGACTGAATATAAATCCACCGCTAGCCTTCAGGTGGAAATCATGGGAGAAGGTCTGAATTTATCGATTCCAACGCCGAAACAAAATATAAAATATATTTTTATTTTGCCACACGGCTGAGAGATAAATGTTTCAAGATGGCATATAAAATTCCGATGGTATTTGTTAGACGCGACTGACTGCATTTGTGCAACGCAAGAATATTGAGCTTTATTGATAGTTTCGTTTAAATATGAAATCGCGATATTTTAGAGCTTTTACTGTTTTGTGGATGCTGAATTTATGTGTCTGAAACTGAAATACGTTATCAGGCGACCGGGATGTATTAAAATATGATATTGTATGGCGGTTTTGTAAGATAAAAAAACTTGTAATTCAATACGCGGTTGTGGATATCAATATTCAGTTCTGCAGGATAGTTGCATAGAATATCATGAAATATCTAATCAATAAAATTTTATTTCTATTTGTGTTTCTGAGTTGTCTGTTTTGTGTATAAATAAATGATATACACCATATCTTCTCTTGGATCTACAAAAAAATTTTGATTTTGATTTTACATTATAATTAGGTACATAAATGGTAGAAAGCTCTTCAGTCGATTCTCAATGCTCGTAGTTATTGTTTTAGTGGAAAGGGTGATAGTCAAACTCAAATAGTAACTTTTGTACAAAGATGCCGTAACTGGTACGCAACTTGAACTTCCCTGACAAGTTCCTTACAGGCGTCAAACACCCATGCACCAACCAACCCACAAACATACCCACCACTTTCATACTGGCTGCACTCAATATAACTTATAGAAGAAAAGGGTGGTTTCTTGAAGCACCATCACATACAGGTCTAAGTGAAATTAGTGCAGCACTCACGAGGAACTCCTTCACCAGTACTCGCTTTCAACAACGGTGCATATACAATACATTTTTAGGATTTTGGTTTCGAAAATTATTGGGTTGCTTTCAATAATTTTAGTGGAATTATAAAACACTGTAATTGAATCTATTACCAGTGATATTTGCTGGGTCACTATACTTTTGCCTTGCGAATCTTGTATTTGCTGATGCGCTTTTTCGTATCTCTCTGCGTCGTTGTTATCTAAATTCCCTGAAATTGTTCTAACGATGCTTCCCATTACTCTTGTTACACATGTTGGTAAAATCTGCTTTATCTTTCTGTTCATGTTTCGATGTTGTTTCTAAGAATGTTACAGTAATTCCCTAGCTCATGTTCATAGCTCTGCTTATTCGTGTTATGTCTAGTAATGATTTCTGAACTCTTTTCGAAATTAATTTCCAATTGTTTTGCTTGTTTGAGTAACTGTTAAATAATTTCCAATGTGAATTTATGATTTGCGCTTTGTCTATTCTAATTGGTAGTATTCCAGTAGATTCTGCAACAATAGTGTCTACTTCTTTTTCTGCGTTGACTTGTACTGACGCTGTCTCCAGAACATTGATTTTTAATCTAGATTCATTTCTGTATTGAAATATCTTGCCCAGATTTAGTATTACTCCGTTTTTTTTGTAATAACCTGCCGGCCCTTTTGTTCATTTTTATCTGATGGTAAACATTTGCCAAATCTAATGTATTGAAATAATTGCTTCTTCTTAAAGGTCCAAAATATTTGCAATATTCGGTATCCTGGATTGTTTGATCGTTTAGTCGTCTATAATCGATCTCCATGCGATATTTAGCTTTTCCTAATGCGTCCATTTTTTCTGGAGCGATACTCACTGGGCAACTATATGGGCAGAGGATTTCTTGTATAAGATCCTGCTGTAATAGGTTTCAAATTGATTTTTGATTTCTTGTTTCTGGGTTAGTGGTTTTCTATTGGGCTTCAAGTAAACTGGTGTTTCGTTTGTCATTCTTCATGTGTGTTTGATTTTATTTGTAAAAGTTAGTGGAAATCGTTTGTCGTAGCAAGTATCTTTGTAATTAGATTTAGCATTTCTGTCTGATTGAATTTTGTTTCTTCATTAAGGTGGTCTAAACGTAACTTATACAATATGTTTTCCAATTGCATCCTGTTCACCTTCTCTAGAGTATTAGGTACAGTAGAACTCCAGCTTAAGATCATCCACTTTAGGGAATACCACACCAGTTTAAAACATGTGGTTTTTGAAGTCTATTGATGCTTCACATTACTCAAGTAGCGAAATTCCTATAAGTCCATCATATTTGTCAATATAATCAAATATATGGAACTTATGTTCCTGATTTTGAATTTATTTCCGAAATGACAAGGTAAGGTAGTACATTTGCAGAATGAGTGTTAAGATGGATGTTTTATGATTGGAAGTTGGTGTTAAAATTCGGTGTTATCACTTAGGTCTTATAGAGGCTGTTGTAAAACTTCTAGCGAAGTTTTCCTCCTCTTCGGTATAAAATTCAATATAGTTGCTGGTGACATCGTTTACTTCCAATTTTGGTATGATGATTTCTTCGTTGTCTTCTACTACTCAAGGTTAGATAAGGATAAAAAAGGTCTTCGGCACTACTCATACGAGGAAATGGCAATAAACTTAATATGATATTGTACTTATGGTCGTCACGTATAAACTAAAGTCTTGTACACTTGTTTTCACTTTATATTTGTAAATGTTATTTGACCGATATTCGATCGTTGTCTTATGACATTTTCAAAGATTTTATTCGTCATTGTATCATTTGAACTTGAAAAAATTTACTTTACTTTAAGCACAAAAGAAATATTACATTGATATAACTATAAAATAGGTGTTCTGTCAAAGTTTTATGCCATGAATTGATAGCCTGGTCTCGCTGAATTGCTTATATATTCTTTGATGGTGCTAACTGCATATTTCTTCTTGTAACTTACATATTTTAAAGGGTCTCAAACTTTGTTTTTATAAAAATTTTATTTTTTATCTAAATCATAATAACAAATTAAAAAAAAATGAAATTATCATAAATGTACAGTAGTGTATGTACAATAATATTTTCTAATGATTATAATTTTATTGCAAAATATGTCTCTAACGTACATGTAAGGCGAATGTAATGAAACTTTCATCGTTCATTTTTCCATGGCGACGCTTGTTTCAACTTTGTTGGTATTTGATTAAAAGTCATGTGATCTGTAATAATTTCATGCTTTTTATTTTCAAATCAATTTCTATATGTGCTCTATTTTTATATGAACTTAAGATCTCTCGCACACATTACATATCTACTCCTATAAAGCACAGCATATCAATAGCTTAAAATGTATCCGACTCAGGACTCAATAAGAAGGAAAGATAACAAATTATGGGTACTGTAACGAACGATTTCCGACCGAAGAAAGCATCGTAAACGAAACGAAAATCTAGAAATCCTAGATTGCGAATTTACGAGAATTTGTACCAACTATATAGAGCATCACAACGGACCGAGGCGGCAGTTAGCCGGACAGACACATAGAGTGGCGTGCCTTATGAATATTCACCGCGTTGTTTTTATAATAAATAGTAAAATAATTCCATTTATTTTAGTAATTGTAAATAGTTATTGGTGTAAATAGTTTTTCAATATAGATATTAGTTTAATAAACTCTTTTATTAACCCCAAGAACGTAACAGTACTATAATAGCTGTAAACAATCCCGTAATTGATAATATGGGCCCTACATTGGTAAGAGTCAATGAAAGAATTTGCTGTAAGCATTTTGCATTATCTGCATTTAGTCTCACGTCTGCACATTTGGTGCATCTTTTTATGTAAATTTAAACCAAATAATTGCATAAAATATATCAGTCAGGGGAATTCTGTTTTTTTGTATACACATTTGAGAATTTATTCTAATAATTAGGTCTTCACTTCGCTTGTAGATCATTTTCAATGAAGAATTAGAATTTATTGCAATTCATAATTTATTTTTAATAATTTTTCTTACATAAAATTAAGACCTATTATTTATAGTATATATATATGTTATAAAAAGTTTTTACTCTTTCCAGAAATAGCAAATGAGAATGAAGAAGATATTGAAGTCAAGTATAGATCTGAGTATGGTATATCTTTTTTTTCTAAATTAAATATTTTTAAATACATTTATTATTTTTAGAAACTGAACAGGAAAATGAAGATAGTATATCTAAAGGAATAGAAGTGAAGGAAAATATCTTAAAAGTGATGAGGAATATATAGATAGATTTTTTGAAGTTGAGGGCCGAAAAATCTACATCTTTTGAAAGATGTCTGCAATAATTTCTTAACCAAAGATATAAACAGAAAATGCACCAAATAATTTAGGTTATTGTCTCTTTTCTATATTAACAGTCTTACATTTATGAAAATCACTTTAACATATGAAGGCTGCACAAGTATTGAAGGATGGTTAAGGCGTTAACTTTTCAAAGAACAATAATCAAACGATCAGGTTTATTTTAACTTTTATTCGTATTTATAGTAAGTTATTGCCTTCAGGATTGCTTAAGGATTGTACAAACACTGTTTTTTTTTGTGGAATTTATGGACGAATTATTTGGCACTGTAAATTCCAAGTAACAAAATCCTTATTAGAATTATATTGTGGAATCTCTTATAATAATACGTATTTTAAATTTTACAATGAACATGCCATTCAGTTGCTGCGTCCATCTACTGTGGTCAAAGGTAAACATCAAGTGCCACCATCTGTTACAAACTCGGTAGTATCTTCATAATACTTCCAAGAAAATTGTAAAATAGTACTCAGTAACAAGTTCAAATATGTTTTGGATAGTAACTTTTACCAAGATCCTATCGAAAACATGTTTGGACAAACAATTATGAACCAAAAGCCAAGACGGCAGTGTTTGATTTTTTAATTGAACCTTCAATTATATATATCTCTATATTATCGACATTCAAAAGTTCCTTCGTACCCGCTTTATACCAAAATTATATTGCGACCATTTTGCTACAGGGTGCATCTCGGTTATGTCTGTTCTTGATGATAAATATCACAAAATAGACCTATAAGAATTCAAAACTATTAGAAAATTTTCGGAATCGTATATAATTGCCTTGTCGGCGTTCGGTAGGTTTCGGTTGATTTCGGGATTGCCCCGAAGAGAGCGCTTGCTCCTACTTTTTCGTTGACTGGTAAGAACGGAGTATATACAAATGTTAACTTTCACGAAAAGAAATTGTTATTTCGCGAAAACAATCATTTATATGTCACATTTTTATCCTAATAATATTAATGAATTCATTTTTAATGTGACGTTTGTAATTAGAGAGAAGAAACATTTTAAATTCAGAATGAATATTATATTTATATTTACGACAAATTAAAACAAGAATATACTGTAAATTAGTGATGTAAAAGTAATAATTGCAAATAAAGTTATTTGCTAGACAATCAATTTTAGAGATGCCAAAGTTCATTCTTAAGTTATAAAATTTAATAAAGTAATATATATTTATCTATAAATATTAACCTTTTGACGCTATGCTCAAGTATACTTGAACGCATTTATATTATTAATAGGGTTGTTGGGCTTTCACTTTGATAACTCTATGTTCACCAATTAAACCTCTTCTTGTCACAAAATAATATGTTTATGATCTTTTACAAAGCAAAACCTAAAACTGGAAGCTTTTATTTTATTTTTATGTTTAAAAATTTTTTTTGCGACATATGACCGGGCTTAATGCTTAAATAAATTGTGAATATGTATATAGTAGCCTACAAGTAAGCAATATTGAGATTTGGAAGATTTTTGGTTACTGCAGAATCTAAAGATGAAATAGAGGATAGTGAGGATTAGTGTTGAAAGTAATGGTGAAATCGAAGAAACTACATAAAGAAATGAAAGGACTAAAAAGTATAGTACATTACATTGATATTGTTTAATGTCTTACTATGTTATTAGATATTGGTTGGTAAAAAGGCATTAAAATTATTGTAAACAAGAAGAAAAAGACGTCATACTTATAAATTTCTTTGGTAAACACTCCTTAGTGCAACAACTAAAATTCATTTGAAATGTATTTGGGATAGCTTAGATCTCTTCAAAATAGTTGTGACATGTGGCCGATTGACAAAACGTTAAGCAAAGCTTAATTTAGTAATAAAGTAGAGTCAACGGATAGATAAGAATATATTAATGATACTGATCAAAGCTATATGAATGTAAATTAGTTGTAGTAAAGAAAATGCTAGCCCAAAAGTGTTCATGCATTACTGGATTCGTGTTTTGGACACTTTGTTAAAACATAATCATCTCTTTGAAAAATTTTTATAATGGTTAGGTACTGATATTTTTCCACTGCAGTTCGATTGTTTCGTGAGACAGAAATGCATACCTGCTTTTACATCAAATAGAGCAAGAGAGACCGATAATTTAAATGAAATGAAAAGCAGCGTGCGCGAGAAATAATTACTCCTTGTAGCGTGAGAGAGAAAGATCATTTAACCGCCTTTTCGGCGGTGCCATGAAGTCTGCAAGTCGTGCAGCGAAGGTTTCATATGAAGCTTCACACGGTTGATATATACGTAAATAATATAATTCACTGTCAAAGTGAGAATTTTTTTTATTTTTTGAACTTAAATGTACCACAAAACTTAAAATATAAACTAAATATAAATAAATTTTTCAAAACCTCAAAAATAATCGGTAAACTAATAAACTAACCTTTTCAGAAGTAAATAATAAACTGATTGTAAGCAACTTAAAAGATGTTTGTGGGTTTTTTACTAAGTACAGATGTTTTGCCTTCTCGCGTGAGAATTCCTGTCACAGAAGACATGCAAGTATTGTGTTT
>JAUIMW010000501.1:0-16948 GCA_033557785.1 Enochrus cinctus
TAAATAAAAACAAATATATATATATATATATATATATATATATATATATATATATATATATATATATACATATACTTATACATTGTTTTAATATGCAATTAGATTCGCGAATTTATTAAAAGTTAGGAAATTCGTATACATTGTTTCATATCTTTTTCGCATAAACAATTTTTACAATGAAGAGAATTTCGGCAACAAAAGTTTGCTCCCCTAGAGATATTGAGAGGAATAATATAAAAAATTAAATTTAATGATTCTTCTTCGAATACAAATTATGTTTTAAATGTGTACATGTCTATGTCGCTTTTGAAAATACTAAGCATTTAATTCAATGTCGTAGTGTGACAAAAAAATGCTGTAGATCAGTGTGTACATTTTTATGTGTTTATTGGAAGTATTTGACAAAGATGCTACTGCACTTTTAAAATGAATGCAGATTAATAAAAATATATTGTTATGTATATCAAATAAAATTTTATATAAAATAGACATTAAAATGAATAGTACCCAAAAAATATAGTTGTTGATCTAATCAAACATTTTGAATTTTAAATTTTCCCCTATAAATAGAGAATCTGGCATGAAAACAATATATAAACCTGCAAGTTTACAGTAAAATTGCTTTTTTTCTAATCCAAGGAGCAATTACAAAGAAAACTTTTGGCAATACTGTTCCTTTGTAATAGTTTACCAGTAGTTTGATTCAATAATACATTGTTTTCCTTTTTTTTTCGATGTTTATATACTCATATAAATAATATAATATTTCGAAGTTATTTAAATAATATGGAATAGATTTTTTCTTAATTTATATTAATCTGCATACTCAATAAACTTTCAGTGTTATAAGATTGCAATAAACGGCAATATAATATATATCTATTGGTACATATAGAAGATATAGGAATACAATGATATTCGTTAATAATAAAGTATATTCAATATATCCAACTATGACATACTTGATAACCATTTAGTTTCACATATTCGTATATAGCAATGATATTTTTAACAATAAACTTAATTAAAATTGACTCATTTTACATGTAGTTCTAGATTTTAAAAAATCTGTTAAGCTGACCAACTACTTACACTTACTTACTGTTTTGATCTAAAAACAATTTTGTATGAGTCACTACATGTTTGTATCCAGTAATTAAAATAATTACAAATCGTTCAAGACCTCAAAACCTATTATGCTAGTTTCCAGTGTAAATTTCCCAATTAAAATAGAAGATAGTACTTAACAATGATTTATGTACAAAATATAAAAAAAAGAAAGTTTAAGAGATGTTTTTCTTAAAACTTATTTATTTATTTTTTAAATGAAATATCATAGTTAAAAATATTTCTCCGTTGAAAATCATTCACTATGTTATAATATTAAACTATTTTTAGGTCCTCCTGACCCTCCTAGTGGCAAATTGAGTGTAACACCACATTTAGATTCAGCAACAATAGCTTGGAGTAGTTCACCATATGATGGAGGACGAATTGTGACTGGATATATTGTAGAATACTCACTAGCTGGTAGTGACATATGGACAATAGCGACTAAACACTGTCATTCTTTAAGTTACATAGTGCAAGGGCTTCAACCAGGAGTTTTATATTTATTTAGAGTTCGAGCGGTCAATGTACATGGTGCAAGTTCTCCTAGTCAAGAATCTGAAGTTATTCAAATTAAAGAAATATGTAAGTATACTTCCTATAGGGTTTTTCAGAGAATTAATGTTTATTATTTAAGCTGAATGCTCAAGTTTTGAGCCAAGAATAGTCAACTTGGAACCCGGTCATGAGTTCAAAGCTCGATATGAAGTATACGAAGAAATTGGCAAAGGAAGATTCGGAGTTGTACATAAAGCTGTTGACAAAATAACCAATCAAAAATTAGCAGCTAAATTCATTAGATGTAGAACTGCCAAAGACCGAGAAAAAGTTCAAGAAGAAATAGACATTATGAATCAACTTAGACACCAAAAACTCTTGCAGCTTGCATCTGCTTTTGAAAACCCTAAAGAAATGATTATGGTGATGGAATAGTAAGTTAATGCTGTACTTTTTGAATTTAAAAGTTAAATGATTTTATTGTAGCATATCAGGTGGAGAGCTTTTTGAACGTGTTGTGGCAGACGACTTTACTCTTACAGAAAAAGATTGCATTTTGTTTTTGCGACAAATATGTGAAGGTGTTTCATATATGCACACACAAAATGTTGTTCATTTAGATCTCAAGCCTGAAAATATAATGTGTCATACTAGAACATCACATGAAATCAAAATTATTGATTTTGGACTTGCTCAAAAGTTGGATCCATCTAAACCAGTTCGAGTATTATTTGGAACACCAGAATTTATACCACCTGAAATTATCAACTATGAACCAATTGGAATTGAGTCTGATATGTGGTCTATTGGAGTGATTTGTTATGTTTTGTAAGTTTTTTTTTAAATGTCAATATAAGAAATACAGCTTCATCATATTTTTCCAAAACTTATTACTTTATTTTTTAGATTATCAGGACTCTCTCCTTTTATGGGTGATAGTGACGCAGAAACATTTGCGAACATAACAAGAGCTGACTATGACTTTGAAGATGAAGCTTTCAATGCAGTTTCTCAAAATGCTCGTGATTTTATTGGAGGTTTACTATTGAAAAGGAAAGAGTAAGTATTATTTGTTCAATTAAAAACAATCTTCACTTTTCAAGAGAAATTAATTTACCAAATTATTAATTTAATTTATTATTAATTTAACAAATTAATTTTTATTTCAGAGACAGAATGTCTGCAGATCAAGCTCTTAAACATAAATGGCTTGACCTTGATAGTCATAAAAATAATGTGGTAATATCAACAGATAAACTTAAGAAGTTTATTATTCGTAGAAAGTGGCAAGTAAGTATAGTTGAATTTATATTTTGCATGTTTATTTTATTTTTGTGGTTGTAATTTGGCATGAGTGTGCTTGCTTATTCAGAAAACCGGAAATGCAATCCGAGCTCTAGGTCGAATGGCAACTCTCTCTGCAAGTAGGAGAAATTCCGCCACAAGCTCAACTTCCAACAGCCCTAGGCCATCAATATCCAGTCATCCAATTTCTAGGATGTCAAGTCTTAATGAAGAAGATTCACCTTCTTCCACTGAAGATTCTAATGATTCTTCTACTAACAACAAACTATTTGAAACTAACCAAGCTGCTACCAAAGTCATCAGCAATGATGCTGATAAACATTGTGGTGAAATTAACAAACAACAAATACGCAGCAGAGTGTGTAGTGAACGTAGTGATAGTGGTATTAGTGACTGTTCTGCACATACTGTTAACGTTTGTTCTTGTGCATCTACACCTGCAATAAGCAAAAAAATTATTAATGAGGAACCAGAAATAAATAAACCGACAAGAAATACATCCTCAACAAAAATAGTGGAGGCAAGTGTCGCAGAAACTTATTCTGAAAGTATCATGGTCAATAGTACAAATAAAATTAAAATTTCTTCAAATTGTGATTCAAATACACAAAGGACTTTAGCAACCGATATTAAATCCATAGGGGAAAAAACTCGTAAATCTGTAGTGTCTACTAAGTGTCCTTATTCTTCCAAAGATTTAAGTATTTTTGAAAAAAGTGATATTAAAACAAACAGTATTTGTCCTGCAGCTAATTTTTCAATTAAAGAAAGAATTGAACTGTTTTCTACATCATTAAATGAAAATCATCCGAAAAATAAATACCATACATTAAAACCAAAAAGTAGCAGCAATCTAAGACAGTCCGAATCCAAAAATCCGCTTTTCGAAAGCTTACGTCGCAAAAGTGAAGGTGATACTTTTAAAAATTGTGATTTTAATAAATATAGAACACTTCCTTTGCCCAAGAAAAACAATTTACATACACAATTTGACACTAAAATTAAAGTTAAGGGCAAATTGCAAGATTTAATAATTCATGACAGTGTAGAAACAAAGAAGGGTAAGTTTTTTCTAACATTTTTATTTTCTCTATAAGAAGCAAAATGCATGGTTTTCATATTACAAAATTTGTATAATTTAATCGATCCTATGTACCACACAAATATATCTTTGTTATGAACTATTTTGTTGCAGAGGTATGGAGTGTGAAAGTCGTAAAGAAAAACAAAACTTTTATAACAATGATATATTTGAATTGTTCATTTGTATGGTCTTTTTTCTGTTTGGGTATATAGTTTGCAAATTTTTGCTAAAATAAATATTTCTTTTCAATTATGTACTGTATTATGTTTTAAATATCTATCTATATACATATTTATAATTTTTCTTTTTCTAGGAAAAGCAGTTCCTAAGGGCGAGAGCATAAAACGTCTCACAACATATTCAGCGAATACAGTAGCAAGTACCATTAAAAAATTTGACCAAATAGATAATTCCACACACCCATCTAAACAAATTATACCATCCTTAAAATCAATTGCCAAAAGTAATTCAAATGATGAAAATAAATTATCTATTCAAAAAACTCAAAACAAAATTCAGAAATTTGAAAACTTCCAAAAAAGTCCAATAAAGAAAGTTGAAGCTATTTCAGTAAATAGACAGTCTTCCCCATCTTTCATAAAAAGAACAGAATCATTTAATGCAAAAAGTCTAGATAAGAAAGTATCAAACCAAAGTAGTAAAAATTCTTTAAGATCTAAATTACATACATCCGCAACTTCACCAAAGTCGCTTAATTCTCCAAAATCTCCCAGCAAATTTTTTATGGATGAGAAAATACCCCCCAAAAAAATGGAAAAACCCAAAAGTGAAAGTTTTCAAAAAGCTGCAGCATTTTGGAATACGCCCAAATAACAAAGCATTTTTACTACATATTTATTATTTTAAACTTCTGATTTTGATGCCACCTTTAGTCATGCTGATAGTTTATGCACCAATCTAAGCATAATTAATTTATTGAAAATTTATTCGTGTGAATATTGTAAATAAGATATGTAAAATAAGAGATTCAATTGTAAGAATTATTTATTTTGAAAACTGTAAACACTTCTGACAACAGGTTAGAGCCTTGTTTTAATAATCAATTTGCAAAACTCATTTCTAGTTTTAGTCTCAGGTTTGTTATTATTTTGTGTTTTGATGATAAAAAAGAATGTACCCTCCATATATAATGATGTATAATAAAATTTATTTAATAAATATTTGTTGTGAATTTCATTATGAATTTCCTTGTGAGTAAATAAAAGTTTATTTTTTAACATAAAATTTTACATAACAATTTACAGAACATCCAACATATTCGGCCCTGATATTGATTTGATATATGAAAAATATAAATAATTAAATCAATAAAAATAATATTTTATTAATACTAATTTAAACACCTTAAAATATATTTAATAATTTTCTAGTTTCTTGGTTTTATGTTTAACCAAATACCACCTTTTACTCTTAATGTAACTCTATAGTTTAGTTTCAACTTGAATCCAGGTTTCAAAGAAATGCAATAGCTTTTTAAAATTGTTGCTAATATAGCTTTTAATTCCAGCATAGCAAATTTATAGCCTAAAAATTAAAAGGGTTATGTGTTAATCCAACAATCATTATTATAGTTCTAAACATTAATAATATAAAATATAGCAAAAGCATCAACTATGCAAGCACAAACTCTTAAAATGAAATAAAAGAGAAGCTGCATTACCTATGCAATTTCTTGGCCCTGCACTGAATGGCAAATAGGCAAAAGGATGTATTTTCTCTTCATTTTCCGAACTAAATCTTTCCGGATTAAATTCGATTGGATTTTCAAATATGTGTTCTATTCTATGTGTTATATAAGGGCTAATTAAAACATTAGACCCTTTAGGAATAATATACTTTCCTACAACATTAAAGAAGTTATATTGTATTCTATATTTAAGTTATGACTAGCAAAAAAGTGATGGAGTGCACTAAATTTAGTATAATAAATTACCTATTGGTACATCCTCTACCAGTCTTTTAGCATACAAAGGTACACTAGGATACAATCTTAAGGATTCCTTAATACATTGTTCTAAATATTTTAATTTGTTCAAGTCTTGTAAAGTAATATGTTCAGTGCCACTACTGATGACATAATTTATTTCTTCCACTACTTTTTCTTGACAGTCTTGGTGTTTTGCTAGTAGATAAAGACTGAATGCTGCTGCTGAACCTACAGAATCTTGGCCCTATAAATAATTCTAATTTCAGAAAAATAATGTTCGCTAATTTTCTTATATTTAATATAGACATTTTTTATTTATAATAAAAACTTTCAAATGGGCATTATTTTTACTTACTGCCAGCATAAAAGTACAAGCCTCGTTAATAATGTCCTCTTCTGTAAAATCTGGAGTTCTATAAGAAATGTCTTTAAACATATCCAACAAACACTTGAATTGAGTTTCTGCATAGGATTCATTGCGTTTAGAATCTAAAACCTATATAATATATAAATCTAAAAAATTTTGAATAGCTTTATATGATTTAAATGACCCAACAAGAATATATTATTGTATTCCTTACCTTTTTAACAAAACTAAATATAGTTTGTGTCTGTGAAGCTTCGTTTTCTGCTATAGATGATGTTTTATAGAAGAGATCTAGTAAAAGCCAAGGTTTAGCTATTCGTTGAGTTAGTGTTACATGCCCTCTAAAATAGAAATAAAACTTTAATGCAGAATGGTATGTTCCTATTTACCATCTTTGGTATATGCACATTAGTCTTTATAAACTGATTTTATACAAGAGAAAATTGTAATAATAAAAATCATTTAATTGTAGCTTACTTTCTAAAAGGTGAATCCATTTTCTTTTGACGCTCTTCTTTACTGATGGGCATTCCTAGAACAGCTCCTGTGAAATGTTGTTTTACAATAAATATACATATGTAGAGGCAGTTAATAATGAAGGTTGTATCCAAATTTTGATCTAAATTAAAATACTTGTTTTTAAATTTCTTGAAAATAGGTATATTTATTTGCTTTTTAAATTAAAAAAATCATTGCCCGCTACTCTTTAATTTCCAGAAAATAGCATACCAAAAAGTGTACTTTTGTTTCCTAGAATATTTACTTAATTTAATCATTATGTTAAGTAATAAAATATGTTAAATTGAGTTACTACCCAGCTTAAAAGCTTAATAAAATTCAATTGGCATTTACAATAAAACAAATTTTAATTCTTCAATTAAACTTGCAATTGTACAATACTGAGTTTAATTCTATATAATGTTTCAGCTAGTCAACACATTAGTTTTTATGTACTTGCAAAAGGATCAATCCAATTTTTTTAACTTTTTCTAACAAAAACAACAACAATATTTACTACACTTGTGTAAGTTTAATTAATTTAATTATCTTCTTTTAATGACATTTAAATGAATACCTCATTAGATGTTCTAGTTTTTACAGCAAACATAAATAATTAAAATTATTCATCACGCGGGCGAATAAAAACTAAAAACAATTAACAATTCCTATCTGACTTATTTTAAATTCCCAGTAATTTATACAAAACCAGTTCTATTTATCATTTGTTATATTTAAAAAAAAATAATTACAACTTTCTAACATATCATTGTATACTGGTAATTTCTCATTTATTATTCATCTAAAAGAAAACATAAAAGAAGCCATTCTTGTGAGAGTTAAAAAGTAGTTCCTTTAGTTTTTTTTTTTTTTTCATAAAATGACGATTTTTATTTTTTCTCTAAAAAATGTACATAGCAATATGTATTTCTTTTGTTGCATATTATATTATCAATAAAAATAATGTAAATTTCAGGTTTTTCGGTAACGTCATACTAGCTCATCAGTAGCTTTATAAATATACCGTATATAAGATTTTTATTTTCATTAATCATATATGTCAGAAATTCTTATTTAAACATAAAAAAATAATAAGGTATACATGCTATATAGTACTGACACTTAACATGACAGTAATATGGCAATATATCAGAAATTGATATTGCTTTTTCTTTATTTTCGGAGGTAAAATAACGATCCTCATCACTACCCTCTTTAGTAAATGAGAAATTAAATCCACTTTTAATTTTTATTATGAAATTTTATAAAAATTCATTTTTAAATTTGACAGCTTTTTAAAACAATGTAATATAGCCTGTCCTGACATTACATTTGTGAAGTAGCTTTTCCAGGATGACCTAAGAAATTAGTTAAGTTAGGCTAACTTGGAAAATGACTATTTTTCTAGCTCCATCCGACACACGACAATGAATTTTTAGGATATGTAGATGATATTTGTTGTACAACAATGTGATTTTGATTCCAAGGTGTAAGAGATTGATTCATAGGAATATTTTCTAATGCCGAAAGCAAAGCATTAATACGATTTTGAACCTGTGGAATATAAATAAAGAGTTTATTGACCAACCAAAAAAATAATACATAGGTAATACACAATCGTCGTGATAGCCTAGAGGTTTAGGCACTGGCCTTTGGAGCTAGGGTCGTGGGTTCGATCCCCAGTCACGGTGATGATTTTTCTGATTGGGAAAAAATGCTCAGTGCCTCATCGTCCGAGAGTGATGTAAAACTGTGGGTTCCGTGTGTTGTAGGTTGTACCACGCATACGTTAAAGAACACTGTGACCCTCGGGTGCAGTCCCGGCACAGTCAAAATTTCCAGGAACCGTGGTCTTAATCCCTGGTGTCGGTAATTGGTCTCGCTACGGAAATAGGCCGACGTTAAATAAACAAATAAAAAAAAATCATCAACGCAGCGAAAAAAAGCTAGACATAATTCTGATTGAAAGCTAAAAATAGCTTAAATATAGATATATTTATATGTAAATATATATTATATTTGCATTTTAAAAACAGATAAATATACCGTTTCCTCAATCGCCGCGCGCGCCCTACCAGCGAAGCCTTTGAAGCGTTTGAAAACAAATTTACTGTAGGAGAAGAAATTCAAGGGAAGTTTATTAAATAAATTGCAGATCCTGTATTAAAATGAACGTTTGAAAGTTTCAGTTCTGTGGTTAGGAATGTATATATTATTTCTTCTCCTCAGTTCAAATTATGAATATCTGTTCTGAAGCGGATTTTATTATAAAGTGGCGTGTATATGTTTAAGATCTTGTGAAATTGACAAGTCGAATGGAATAAACGTCGCCCTGCCATATTCAGCCAGCCACGCCATACCAAAGTATGCGATATGTGTTCTGCAACTTCTGAACGCGTTCAGCTGTATAAAGATCAATAGACTTATCATCGACAGTATCACAATAATTCAATTTCGTACCAAAGAATCACAAAGTATAATTAAGTCCTTATTGAGTATGTGTCTATTGGCATACAATCTTTTAAGAGTGGCATATCCCATGCTCAGTAGTCCGGAGACATATTCTCGGAAGCAAAGGGTTGAGTCTAGTGTTACTCCTAGACTAGAAATTCTAGAGAGCGAATCTACAAGAACACGCATCAACTATATAACGTATCACATCGGAGCGAGGCGGCAGTTAGCCGACAGTCGTATAGAGTTAGGAAGTGATCTCGGAACGCGACAAAAAGAGCCAACATTTATTAATGTAAATAGTTTTAAATATAAATTTTAGATAAAAAACTCTTTTATCTACCCCACGAACGTAACTATATAATTAGAGTTGCCACAACAAATATTGATATGGACATCAACAACTACGGCCACAATGCATCCATTAAATAGCTTAGGCTTAATAATATTCTAGTTTTATAGTATTATGTTCTTGTTATGTATTATTTTTAAGAATAACATCGTTTTGTCCGTTACTATGTGATATTTCATTTTAACAATAAATATAGTGCAATATTTATTCTGCAAAAATATAATCTTTATTGTCGAAAAAATGATATTATCCTTGACTTTTTTTTTTGAGTTGACATTTTGAGTTGAACGAACTTTTCATTTACCCATCCTTTTCGGCCCGCGACATATTTGCTAAAGAACACTCGTCATCTGTCAGAAGTGCCATAGAACAACTGTAACCTCTCCTAAATTTCGACTGACACGAGGGAAGCACTCCATGTTCCTTCAAATACCGATAGAGCTGCGACGCTATAGTCTTTTCGCATATTTTAGATAACGTTGGTAGAATGCTTATAGGTCTAATTTATTAAATGATTGTGATGATTTGACTTTAGCTATTGGTACTATCTTCCAATTGTCTGGAAAACTACATGACTACAGCACGTCGAATTAGGTTTTAAACCAATAATTAGCCCCAGAATATAATCACCTAAAACTTCTTCAAACTCAGGGATGGAAGCTTTCCCACAATCATCATACACAGACATATCTTTAAGGCTTCTCCACAACTGCCTTGGAGCTTTAGCCTTAAAAGTTGTTGATAGGTATACTCTTTTTTCAGTTTTAATAATCAAAAAATCAATATTTTGAGCACGTTGAAAAGTATTGTACTAGAGTATATATAATAAAGTGTCCAATATCAAACCATAAGGCATATTACATGTTTTTGTAGAATGAACTGCTCATGAAAACGATTTGAGATTTTTTGAAAGAATTAATAGAAAAAGTGGCAGTGAAAAACTTAAATCTGTAAAATATAAAATTGAAACCATGCTATCATGATATTATAGATCAAACGCTTTAGAATAATCATAACTAACTAAATATCGTCGGCTTGGAACTCGAGTATTTCAAGCAAATTGTCATATCTTTCCAAAACCTATTGCTTTCCCAAACTTTAAAGATAGTCAGCAATTTACTAATTGGTCTTAGGTCATTCAACCAAGAAAAATTTTTATTCTTAGGAATTTGAAGAATTAAAGCATTTTTCCACTAATCAAAAAATACAGAATTTACTAAAAAAAATTAGCCAAATAACAACATAGAATCAAAAATGGGCAACACATCTTCAAACGTTTGATTTGGTACTCTCCGAGTTTATATAATTCAAAATAACTAAAACATATTTTGTTGTAAATAAGATAAATGGTCATCTTACGTTAATTTCAGGTAGAATATCAGATAGGTTGTGTTGCATTAAGTTTTGATCTCCCTAATCGACGTGATCTATTAATCCTTTTCTAATTTTTAGTAGTGCCGACAGAAGACGAAGAACGAAAACTTGAATAGTTTCAGAGTTGAAACTAAACTCTAAATAAATATGTTTATTGTTTACTTTTTGCATGAATAACTTAATAATATTCGTAAATCAATCAAATACTTACTGTGCAATATGTCAACTACACATTCATTAATGTAACTTGTTATATTAACTTCGTTTTTGTTTCTTAATTGCTGTACGGAAATTGCCGCACTTTCTGTAAAAACATTTATGTACGTTTCTAGGACGTTAATGTGAAAATATGGTTGTATCAATTTTCTATGGTGCTTCCATTTATAGCCTGAAGATCAACAAATCAATATTTTAAAAAAAGCTAGTTTAATTATGAACATTAATAGCATACCATTATTTGTTATTAATCCTTTTCCTACGAAATTATGCATGAACGTATAAAAATAATTTTTTTCATGTTTGGAAGTATTTAAAACTGTTTGAATATCTTTAGGCTCACATAAGAAAAAGATAGGAAAAATGGATATCCAAGCCCTAATTAACGGACCGTATAATTTATAAAAATTATGGCCGTAATAATCTAAGACTTCTGAAATGCTCATATGTAAATACATACACAAAATAAAGTTTTACAAATAAATCTTACCTACATTTGTAGCCAGATGCGCATTTCCAACAATTGGTAAAATAGGTGGGCCTGGTAGTTTTAATGCCAACCGAACTTGTCTCAACCATGAGATAAACCAATTAAATAGGTTTATTATAAATTGCAACGCAGTAATTGGCCACATGGTCCTTTTTTATTTTTATTTAAAAAAATCCCTGATTATTATAATTGGGGTTTAAGATTTTTTTAATATAATATTCAATCTGTTGAACAAATTGTTGATCTCATTACTTCCAACTCGTTCACTAACAAAAAATATTTTTACAATATTAAAAAAATTGAAATGTCAAATTGAAAATATAAAGGCGATTCGAATAAAGTCTTTGATAGTTGATAGTTTTTTTTTATTATTAAAAAACGCTCACCTCTGCAACCCTACCAAGTTCACTGGAGAAGAATGAAATCAATAAGCTAACAACTGTAAAACCGTTAGTAAGTGAATGTTATCTGCCAATATTATTTATCGTCTTGCACTTGCACAAAAATAAATTTCCGTATTATAAAGTATAAGATGCACTTTGAAGGTGACCACCGTAATGAAACATGTAATACATAGGAATTACTATTTATTGCATTATTATTATTATTGCAGCATCGCGCATTCGTGAATAAGGTATTTTAAATTAAAAATGTTCAAGGCAATACTAGTTTATCATCATACACAGTAGTAAACGTTTTTGGTAGTATCTGTAATCGATTAAGTCACCCTTTGTTTCTATGTTAACTATAATATCCTTTTTTAGTGTTCCTCCTATCTTATTTAGTTATTTTACCTTGAAAAATATTTTTTCATTTATCCATTGTCACATAAGACTGGAATGAAACAACGATTCTAAGACAGCGACTAAATGAATCTACCAATTGATGTGACATTTTCAGGATATATTTATAACTATATCAAGTTTCTAGTTATGACATTTATAATTTATTTGTTAAATAAATTTTAAAAAAAGTTTCGAAAATTGGTTTTGCAAATATTTAAAAAAGTATAGTGTGATTTAATACGATATATTTTTTTACACCGATATTTTTACATTTTTTCAAATGCACTCTTTATCAAATATGCATCTATTCTAAGACATCATGGCTTTTAAGGTTTTTCAATTGTTATAATTTATTTAAAACGCCCTTATTTTCAATAATTTTTTTATATAAAAAATAAACTAGAATTTGGATGAAGGAAATAAAGTGAAAATTGGAAATTTGACAGACCTTTTTACAAAAAAAATACAAATTTCAGTAAAATTTGCCCAACAATTTTTTTTTAATAGTTATGCTGCTATTAGTTTGCACTTGACAACCCTGTGAAGCTACGTTTCCATTTAGGTCCACAAGCAATCACGAACATACACTAGCATAAAGATTTGTCGATGGAAACGGAACGGATTATCGTTTTCAAATGCTTAGTCGTTTGCCGAACATAGTTAGTAAATGAATGTATCAAAATCAAAACATACACTTTTAGTTGCAGATTAAAAAGTGTTTCCTTTTACAAATTTTAATTATGTGACCATTTGCGAACACACTTGTTTGTCAATGGAAACGGCATTCTTTCTATTTCGGCAATGATTGTCTGCGCTCATAAAAGTTCAGTAGTGAACAAGGCTTAAGATGACGTCATTTTTATTGTGTTTTCTTCTTCTCATATCATTTTTATATTTTCGTAATATTTTTAAATGTTTGATGGGCACTGATGTTACCTGTTTTTTTGCCAAAAATGTACACATTTAATGCGCAAGTTTTTTAGTTTTATTTTAGTTTGTATGTTTTTATTATTATATTTATTATTATACAGAGCAACGCTCCGCGTACATTCATAGAGGTAAGGACTGTATGGAGAAATTTAAACAATAATCGTGATGGTAGATTATTTTCTTATATCAGTTTTTCTCTCTTTTAATACTAAAAAAGGTAAGACATTTTATAGAAATTAAGTTAAAACTATGGCCGATACTGATTCCAGACTAATTGCGTGGTAATTTGTGTGCTTAGAAATTTAACATGAGTGATCATTAAAATTGAAGCCCGACTATCACATTGGAATTCATAGACGAATGAATATTCGAATTGGAATTTGAAAGAAAAAGGATGGAATGAAGTTGTAGACATATCTTCTTTTGTTAAATAATTTCTACACAATATCAATAATTCGTCAAATGATTCTATTGACATGCGTAAATAATCTAAAAATCTGTCTGAATGTTTTCACTTTATCACTATATAGTTTTAAAAATATCCCGGCTCAATATCTTTCACTCACAAAAAGATGTACCCACAACTTCTTCTTCCGTTTCCGATTACGACGACCAGTGTACGTAATTATAGCTGCGGCGGGTCAAGTTCTGGCTATTTTGACTGGCTACTTGTTTGGTTACTGACATTTTTAATTGGTTACTTTGGTTACATGGCTGGTATGAACGATTGGTTTCTTTGTGCGCGACCGTCCTAATAGCAACCAAAATATAAAAACAATTTATAATAAAACTATACGATTGTATATTGTAGATAAAACAACTATTGCCACTGTTCTTAAAAAATTATACTCCTTTGAATTTACGGGCACGAAATTTTTCTTTAAGTCAGCGCAAAAAACTATGCGTCTCAATCAGGTTGCCATCTACGAGAAAACCCTGGAATATAATTGGTTTAGAGTCATTATATGTAAATATTATATAAATTATTGAAAATATGTAATAATTTGTTAAATAAATGGTATAACAAATTTTATCTAAATCTTAAAAATGCGTAGATAAGAATAAGTGCTTATTTGTTTAAAGAGTGCATTTGAAAAAATATAAAATATTGGTGTTAAAAATATGTCACATTGAATTACACTTTACTTTTTTAATTTATTTAATAAATAAATTATAAATACTATAACTAGAAACAAGAGCAAGAGCAAGAGGACATTTAATCATACATATTTGTTCCTTTTTAAAATATCCGAAATGCTGTAAAGAGGTTTTGCATTTAGGCAACTAAAAATACTACTTATGTTTATTGATATTACCGCTAGGTGTCTCTAGGTGACAAAATACAATAATTGGTTTTTATGGTTTATAGCTAAAATTTGACATTTGATGAAAATTTAAATTTGACAGTTCTAGAACTTATTACGTTTAGAGTTAATTTTCAAAATGCCTCAAGGTAGAAGAAAAACTCCCTTTAGTGGTAAAGCTAAAAAAGAACAACTCAAAGCAAAAAAGCAAACAAAAGCTTTTCAAGGTATTTATTTTTTACACCTTCATATTGTAGTAATTATGATAACTAAAATATATTATTCGTTAACATTTGTATTTAATTTATAGCCACACCTAAGAAAACTTTACTTGTTCAGAATCCTGAAAGTGAAGATGAATTTAGTATGATTCAAAAATTAAATTTCCAACCTGTCAAAGGTGGACGTAATACTAATCGGTAAAGTGTGAAATATCTCCTAGCTACAACAATAACATTAAGTTACTAATTGTTTTAGATATGCATTACAATTTTATCGTGAGTCAGATGCTGAAATCAAACGCCGCAAAGAAATGGCTCAACACTCTATACAGAAAGTTCCAGAGGAAAATTTAGATATTAATCCTGATGATTTCTTTGTTAAAGGATTAGATTTTCCTAAGCGTCCTTCATGGTCTTTTGAAATGTCCAAAGATGCATTGGAAGCAAAGGAACAAAAATATTTTACAGTAAGCATACTTTGGTTATAGGAGAATATCTAAAATTGAATAAAGTAACTTTAAAATCCTATTGATCATTTCAGTTTTTTAGGGATACAGTACTTATATTGCTTTTTTTCACCAAAATATCATGTGTTTATTTCTTGTAAACAAAGCCTCGCGTCTTTGGTGTATGTGCCTTCCTATAATTTTAGAAGCCTATAAAAAATTACTCGCATATTTTCTGATCTCAATATAATTTGCAATCATTCTGGAAATTATTTTACCAACCTGTTATTACTTTTGAAAAAGTCAAATTATAATTATTGGTAATACCTACTATTGATACTAGAATTTTAATTTTTCTTCCTTCAGCAATATGAAAAATTAGTAAATATACACTATAAAATCAATCAAAATATTTTGTTTTTTTTTTTAAAATGTTCATACTTAATTATAGCTTATAATAGATGTTAATTCTTGCGTTATTTTCCAGTCCAATATAGCAAAAAACTTATTGGAAGTTTTAATTTTAATTATTTTAAAATTAATTATTTAGCAAAATAGTTTTGCAGGGTTTTATTGATTTAAGAAAATGAAAAAAATTTTGAAACAACTTCCATTAAAATATTGCACGATATTTCATTTGACGTATGTTCTATATAAGCTAGGTCTGGTTCTAAAAGTGTGCTTTTATTAGAAGGAGGCTGTTTGAAATTCTGTATGTAGACTCTAAGCGCTTCTAATTGTCGACATAACCTTTAAAGATCACCTTTAGTAGTGACAGTTGTCAATGCTAATTGACCCTGATAAAAAAATGAAATATTCCTCATTAAAATCTTCAATTGCTCACTTTCCGGCAATGGTTGCGAAAGCCTAGAAAAGAGTGCGTTCATACTAGCTAAATATAAACCTATACTCTCATTACTACCCTGAGTTCTAGTTTTAATTTCTTCAAATAGCTTCTCATCATAATCGACTGACTGAAATTCTTTGCGCAACAACTTTATAAGCAAATGCCAATCACATGATGACTTGTGATAAGCTCTATACCAAGTTAACGCCTTACCTTCAAACAAATCATAAGTTGAATGATACAACTCGTCTTCACGCTCTTTCGTGGACAAATTAACGACGGTATTGAACCCATTCAAAAATCATACTGATAAATGGTATAATTTGATGATTGAAAAGGTTCCAGAAAATCCAATTAAGTATCCAATTTGGCGCGTAGAAAACGATATTCTGTATAAGAGAATTCGTACAAACTTTTCAGATTTGAATAGGGAGGAGGAAAGTGATTGGAAAATTGTAATACCGAAAGACTTTCATTCTGATACTCTTAAACAAATCCACGACGTTAAAATAGCAGGACGCGCTGGTATTTATAAAACTTATTACCGAGTCTTATCTAAATATTTTTGGCCGAAATTAAAGAATCATGTAACTAATTACGTGAATAAATGTTTTGTGTGTTTAGCTAATAAGCCCGAGCAAAAGGCTCCAATAGGTAAAATGTGTAGCCGCCCAGAAGTTGATAAAACATGGGATTTAATTTGCGTAGATCTCGTAGGTCCT
>JAUIMW010000502.1:0-16944 GCA_033557785.1 Enochrus cinctus
TTTTGAAATTTGACTAGTAACAGAAATGGGCCTGTAGTTATTGGCATCCTCCCTATTTCCTGATTTTTTATATATTCTCCTAGAGTAAAACTTTTATTAATCAAGTAGATAAGAGGAGGTAATAAATATTCGTGACAATGTTTAATAACTCCAACACGATTTATGAACGATTCATATAATTGGAGTGCATATAACTAGGGTTCACATAGTTATATATCTAGAATTCATATAATTGGAGTTTTACTGAACAAGTTCTAATTCACATGAATGAGCCATAGATTATGTACGCACCAAAAATGTTTACATTGTCGTGCATCGGCAGATGTGTAAATTGATGTGCTCGGTAAAATTGGTCGTAAATCGTAAAAATTCTCGCCGGTCCCTCAACTGCCGTCCTTTTCAGGAAGTTAGCTTCAGTGGCATTAGGGTCGTCAGTCTCAGTCAACTTTTGTACACTGCCGTGTAGACGTTTTGATTTTCGTTAAAAAAAATTAAAAATCAGTGTTACACCCACATACTTACTAAAGTACCAGCATTATGTACCGTGCTAAATCTATGTCAGGCATTTACTCTACTTTACGCAAGTCATAAGAGTAGCTCCTAATAGCAATTGAAGCCACTGCTGTATCCATAGACAAAATTTAGTGTCTAAAATCTTTCCTGGTAATTTAAAAGTTGTATTTGATGAAGCTATAAAAGTGGTTAATTTTATAAAATCAAGACCCACAAACTCAAGATGGAAAGTGCTCATTCTACGTTGCTCTTTCATACAAAAGTGAGATGGCCATCTCGTGGTAAAGTCCTTAGTCAGCTCTTTGAACTTAAGCACGAAGTTCAATTTTTTTTTTTGAAGATCATCCCCTTCAGTTGTCTTCCAAATTGAACGACGAAAAATGGCTTCTTGCGTATTCGGTGCTTCGGATAGAATTGAATCTATTGAATGATTTTTGGAAATCTTGTATTGAAAAGGGCCAGTATTTGAGAATTTCCATAATTTTTTACCTGAGAACAAACTACGGCTCTCCCTAATAATACACCAACAAATTATTGAACACTTGGAAGGTTTAAAATCAGAATTTCGGAAGTATTTTCCAAAACCTGATAACGTGAATAAGTGGATTTTAAATCCATTTGAAAAGGAGTATTTTGAAGTAACTAATTTTCCAATTAAAGAATAGGACGTTTTAATTGATTTGTTAAAAAAACTTCTTAACTTTTTTGGGTAGCCATTAACAATGAATTTGCGTTAAAGCACTTAGGCTTTTGTTTACCAGCCGGGAGCTAGTTGAAAGGGGAGGGGGGGTACAAACTAGATAACTGAATTGAAAAGGGGGTACAGTTACTAAAAAATGTTAGCCAGGAGCGTACGCGATTTTCTGTTTGGGAGTAGGCCCTAGCAATCGCACTCGATTTGTTAACATTGGGCATTTCAGGCGGACCCATTTTGTACCTGCGATTTTAATAAGATTTATTAATTGAATAATTCATTGCTTTAAGGTTTTTATTTTATAGTTTTAGAGCACTGTTTAATACGAGAGTGTCTGTAGTCGTTGCCCTTTTAGAAGAACGACAAAACGTTCTCGTGCTTACCACGAGGTAGACGACGCGATTTTCAATGTACATGCTTGATACTGCGACGGGAAAACGTCCGTGTGAAAGACTTCTATTGAAATTTATGTAATTTAGATTCGATACCAAAACTGAAGTAGTCTTCACAGTTACCAATTGTTAATCCAATTCAGAACTTATGGAAAATATTGGAAAACCATATAAGAGGTAAAAGGTATCAAAATCTCAACATATTTCACTAAGATTATGCTTGGGATAACATTTAAAGAGGAACCATCGAAAATTTAATCGAATAAATGTCCATAAGTTGTGATCTAATAAAAAAAATGCATAAAATATTGAAAAAATGTATTAATTTAATAAATAAGATAAGACCTTATATAAAAAAGTAATGACCAAAAAAGTAGCTCTATTTTTTCAGTGTATTCTCGGATTGACTAACTATACTTATAAACTTTTGTATTTCTCATTTTTCGAAAAAAAGTCATTCTTTTCATTGTTTTCTATTGTTTAAAATGTTTTTTTTATTGGATTTCTTTTTAATTCAAGAAAATAGTGATATTTTACGATTGGTGTATGTATTTTATTATCACTAAATTCAACCTCAGGAAAAGTAAAAAAATTCAACTTTGAAAGAAAATAATAAAATTTTATATTTAGGCCTTTAATAATATTTTTTTCTAAAATAAGCAACAAAAACTATTGTTTTTGACATTTTGAGTACGGCTTAAGACTTTTCAGGAAAAGTAAAACTTTTTATAAAGAATGACTTTTTTTCGAAAGACTCGAAGACGAACAATTGGAAATTAAATTAATATATAGCGTATCCTTTACTTTTTGCATCGATGGCATAAGTTTATCAAGGTATTATTTTGATATATTATTCCATGCTGTTTGTATTACCTCTAATAAATCGTGTTTGAAATCAAGTCTATTTTTTTGGGAAATGAAAGACTTTTTAACAGGTTTTCTTCCAAATAGAACCATTTCATTAAGATGACAAACTATTTAGCGGGTTGAAAGCGATACACCTGGCATTCCTTTTTTCATTGTGTTATGTTATAGACATAAATGGATTTTCAGTTAACATTTTCAACCTTCCGTCTGTTTTACGTGGCCGGCCATTCTTTGGAGCACTGGCAATGTATTCCAAGTTTGAAATAATTGAATGGTTTTGGAGATTACAGAACGGTTGAGTTTTAGTTGTCTTACAATATTTATTAGCTTTTCTTCAGATTGATATTTTTCAATCACTAATTTTAGTATGTCTATTGAAAGACTTTTGCCCTTTGGCATATTGGTGACCGTACACTATATTAAACAACTTTAAAAACAACTTTACTATTAAAGAAGCAGCAATATAACTTATATATAACAATATAAAATGTTTCTTTAGTTTTGTCTACAAAAAATAATAATTTTTTTTAACAGATACTGGAGATACAAGAGTTTTTATGTGTTGTGTATGTTAAATGTTTCGTTATATTATATTTTAAATAAATTTTAAAATTTTATAGCACCTGCACACGATTTTATCATGTAAATATTATTTTTTCTTTACTGTTAACCGCTTAAGGCACTCGGCCCATGAAAAGTGCGTGTAATAGAATGAAATGTAAAAGTAAACACTAAAGAAAAATATAATGAAGTTAAAAACAGCTGATTTTTTTTAAATGCGCTTTTATACATTTGGTTCTATCATAATAAACGGCACACTTAAAACAGAGGATTTTTTATGAATGAATATAACTTCATTTATTAATCAACGCTTCTAAACTTGTATTCTAAATGTTTTATTGTTGTTATTTTTTTTGCCTTATTATTAACGTGAGACCATCACATTGTTATTATTTTTTGTCCAAAATTATGAATTCTATGCGTAGGCAAACTTTGTAGATATTGAATAAACTAGAGCTGTACAAGGTGATTACAAAATTATAGTCGAAAATTCAACACAGTATTTGTTTATTGATGTATACTGAAAATACAACCTTAAGAAAATTAGTAAAAAATCTTTAAATTTCCACTAAATTCAGAGATTTTGGTATCACTGGAATTGGTGCGGACATATAAATACATATGATATGTTAAACTTGACCTTATAGAGTATCTAAAATGAAAGAAAACTTCTTTGTCTTGAACTCGTGCGGTTTATTTACAACTTTATTCAAGAATTACCGCAGACGAGAGAACGGGGGTTAAAAAAAACGCATGTGAAAATAGACCGCAAAAAACAGGCTTTAAATCATGAAACTAAAGTTTTCACATATATTTGTAATTTTTGCAGAATGCAATAAGTAAGGAAGATGCGTTATTATAATTCTTTCGGCATAATTTAAGGAAATAATAGCAAAATTAATAAATTTGATACGACTACCTTAATTAATAACGTAATATTTTAAATTGCTATCAGAAATTTTCATTTAAAACGGTCGTCATTCGACAAGTAAAGTGTTTTTTTATTATGATTTTGTAGGCAGCAGATGATAAGGCGCAACAAAAAAGATTTTTATTGAGCCTGAATTTATTCACGGAGATATGTATACCTACATCTGGTAATACAAAAAAATACTACTTAGGTCGTTGCCTGTAAATGGGCGTACTATGTGAGTAAATAAATGCATCCATCCAGTGGCACCCAAAATGCAATATCTAAGGTATCTCCTTAGAGAAATCAAAATCACTTTTGAATCACCTTGTGTATTTGAATAAATGTAATTTGACACGGTACCATATTCTCAATATTATCTACGTAATTATCAATTACCTCGTATTTATTTACATTGTTTAATGTTCCCAACATTCAATGCAGAAAATAGTAAATATTTATATAATAACTGGACCCATTTCTGTAAATTGTTCAGTCATGATTATCGCATGCTTTACTTGTATTTCAGTACTATCTATCGGTAAACAGTTTTTAGCTGAGCATGTTGTAACGATGCAAAAACATATACAATAACAGATGTGGACAAAGCAAAATGTTGAAATGAATTACTAATGGATTTGGTGATTTGACAAGAAGAAGGTCATTTGTGTCTACAAACATGCGGCGAATGTTGACTTCAAATCGCTATATATATATATATACTGCTGGGGTAGGCAAATGTGTCGTCTGCACTTTCTAAGTTATTTTTAAATAAAACTTTTATGTCACCCCTGTGCAGTATCCCGAAGTTCTAAAAGAATGAGCCCGTTACCTTACTTACGTAACCGACACTTCTACACAAAGTTAGTTAAATATAAACGCGTCAACGTTGTCAAATTTTATTTTTTTTTTATTTTTATATTGAAAAAACTATATTGATGAATAAAATTCAGCAATAACTTAAATGGTTAATATTTCTCGGGCAACCTCTTCTCCCCCCCCCCTTTTCCAACATACAATAGTTTTCTGATATTTCTTTGTACGAGAAGGTTCCCCTACATCGCTCATACAATCATGTTCGTATATATAAATAAACTCCCAAATTCTTTGACGTATATTTCATCGTTTCACTGTGTTAGAAGTCCATGTTCCAAAGATATACACCATATATAAACCATATTTTGGTTTGATTTTTTGAATGAGTGTAATAACTCCTTGTAACAATTCCGCTTGGATATCTGCGCCACTCAAGAAAGGATTAAAAATTTATATTAAATCTTTATTTTTATCTATCAAGTTGACAGTTTCAATTAATCCTTTTAAATTCTTCAAAAACTAATTTTTCTTGGTAGAGATGTAAACATTTTAATATATTAGAAAAGAATGAACCTTAACCATACCAAAATTAGCAGTAGAAGAAACTGGTGCGCACACAAAACTCTTAGACTTAGATTATAAGAATGTTATTACCAATAAATAAATATATTATAAAAAATAATTCTACCTATAATAAACAGTTGTAACGCGTCTGAGCTACTGATTCTTTCTGCGAAAGAAAAGATGCGTTCAAGCTCGTATTCTATTTAGAATACAAAATATTTGGGTACTCAACACAAGTATTTTCAATTTCTGGGAGATATAGTAGTTATTTGCTACAGTCATTTGTATTAGAAGAGGCCCTTGGTGGTTCGTGATAACACATATACGTTCCTACGTTTTACATAGGAGGATAGAGGTATGTAACTTTACTTATACGAGTAAAATCAACCAGTTTTAGATAATTTGGTCCTTAACAAAACGTTTTCTTAAAGTCGAGTTAAACAAACTCATTGCTCAACGGTTGCGTTATATGTCTCCTTGGTTCTTCTCTACTTAGGGCGGTTATTATTCACGCGTGCAATGCGTGCTTAAATATAATATAGACATCCTACGCGTAAAAAACAGCATCTTTTTCTTATACATCTGCTTAAAATGTAAAATAGACACCCACGAATAAAATTCACCAAACAATAACATATATCTCCATTTTGTATTTACTTGTAATACTTCTCCTATTTTATAGTATTTAAAAAAGTTTGTTAAATTTGCTCACATGAAAAAAAAATAAATTTCAACAACAAAAATTAATTGTGTTAATCTAATGTGAATTAATATATGTTTAGCCTTTTTATATATCCCCTGGCAATTTCTTGCAGTATACAGTAATATAAGCATATTGCTAAAAATATTTTTCAACCAATCAACACTATAGATAACAGTAAACATTAGTAAATATAAACAAATTATTCAACGTTAAAACGTTAAAAAAACGACCCCATTAGTATGTAAAAATATTTCGCAACCTCCTATCCGTCGCCTGTATTTTATCTCTGTCTAGTATTTTACTAATTCGCCAAACGCAAGGCTTTTTTTAATATTTAACTGGGGCTTCACGAATTCTCCCTCCCCCCCCTACAAAGGCTTTGCAAAACCCTCGTGGGATAACGACCAACTCGTTGAAAAACACTGGTATAGTCAACCATCTGAGATCCAAATTAGCTGATCACAAAGAATAATAACACCTGCTTTTTAGCGCTCTGGAACGAGCAGCTCATCTATGTGAAAGTGCCGGGATTTGATTTAAAAATTATTCTTTCATTATATTAAAAAATATATTAATTTTATAATATAGACATCGTTTAATTTTGATGTTTTATATTATAATTGCATGAATAATGTTCACACTAGATTTATTGAATTACTAGAGGATTCATTTAAAAATTGAATATGATTAGCAAAAGGATAAATTTTAATTTGAAAAAGTAAATTTATTTTCAAAAATGTTGAATCTGTATAAATGTATACGATTTTAACAGTATTTTTAAATTTAACATAATTTAACATTTTTAACAGTACATGCTTTGATTAAGGAACTATTATTGAGAAATTTTAGAATAATAAAAATGATATAATTGACTTCAATATGATTTACTTGCGGATGACCACCAACTCTTTTTAACTTCATCATATTTTTTTCGGTTTATTTTTGTAAAATTGTTTACATTTATAACAAAATGCTGCTTTGATTACTATTAATCTATTTCGTTCTATTACAGGCACTTTTGTATCTCAACTGTATATTTTTAATATTTCACCTATATCATATAAGCCCATTTTTTTATTTTGAGAGAGGCGTTTGTCGTTATCGAAGAGAATCATCCTGTATTACACGAACCTCAAGAATGTTTACTGTTTAAAGAAGTCAAAATTCTAATGAAAATTAAAAGTAATTCATAAGTTTTCGATCATCGCCGTTGAGAGAAAATATAAAATGTTTTAATATAAAAACTATAAATAAGAAAGTAGATTAAAAATAAAAATGTTTTTGTTAATGTTATCCTTCTTCTGGAAGGAATTAAAAATTTACATTTAAAAACACATTATTATTGTATCGAAACGAATGTTTATAAATTATATTTAATACTGAACTAAAATAAGATAAAAAGGTGTCCAATGTAACAGTTTTCTATATGAGACGCTTTAAACTATTACTCGAATCTAAGTCTAATACAGATAGAAAAATATCAGAGTACCGTTTATTCACTAAAGGGGCAAGTCGTTCAACGCCGCTGGACTCCAGATGGTTGGTACACTGAAAAAAATATAAACAGGCAGGACGCCATAAAATCGGTGGAATGAAAGGTAAAAGTCTTGGTTGACAGGAAAATGAAAGCAGCAAGATATTTCTTTAATTTTTGTTTTCGACATATAAACAAATAGTAATTCTCTTCCATGCACAAAAAATCGGCCTCCTTAAATAATTTTTGACAGGAAATAACAATATGATGGTCCTACACTAACAGTAAGGCCACAAAAAAAGTCATAACAAAAATATCATCTGTTAGGTAGAGACCATTTGCGCCCTTTACTATGATAGAACCAAATGTGAAGTAACGCATTTTACAACAGAAATTTACTACCCTTCCTTTAAAAAATCATCGCAACTGCCTTCTATTGAATCGGTTATTTTTGTAAAGGCGTTTATTTTATTTAATAGCAAAATACTGCGTTGTGGGTATTTACTAGAAACAATTACTCCATTTTGTTGTATTGCGCTTATTACTCATGTGTCGAGTACTTAAAGCCACCCGGTTCTATGCAATGTCGCTAACTTTTAAGAATAAATGACTCAAAGACATAACGTAAACTGGGTGTATTTTCGTACAGTTGTTTACTTTTATATTAAAGAGGGTTGTACAATTAAAAATTTGTAACACGAGTTAGAGATTCTCAATAGGTTTTTGCCGTCTTATTTGTTGATTTAAAAAAATTGTTTTAATATTCGACCTATACAATATGAACTCAGTTTGTTTATTTTGTGAAGAAACACGTATGGGCGGAGTTTGTCGTAATCATTTTCTTTAATTATGCCTTATGATATTTTAGAGGCACTTCACTAATTCTATTAATATGCTTTTGGGGTTTGTTGATAAATTTCACCAGGCATTTTATATATTATTAATGTTGATTATAATCTCTTTATTATGAAATTGTTTGAAAAACGCTCAAATAAATCCAACTTATTGACTACTGTGGGCACTGTTCGATAAGTTTAGTGGCATAACAATTTTGTTTTTTATTTTCCTATCGCTGTAATGCAAGTTTAACGGTGATTTGGAAGTGATAGAAACAAACTGTTTTCAATTAAAGTTTTTTTTTAACAATAAATTAATTCATAATATTGTTTTAAATGATTTGATGAGTGTTCGAACACTTTGAGACTGACTATTCATGCATAGTTACATACATTAAAATAAATAAAATAAACCTTTACAAACACATGTACAAACAATTATTTAAATGAAATTAGGTTTTTTGTTCGTTAACATTGCACAATTTACAAATCCGTCCTCTTAGGTTATGACACGTCAATACAGCACATATGTCAACGTTCTAACCTTGAAGCGAAAAAAAACTATTTTTAGAAGTGCATAATCGCACAACGATAATACATTAAAAATTGTTAAATAACATCCGATTTATTTTTAAATTACTGAATTGCCTTTTTTATATTTTAATATGTGGAATTTAATGTCTATTTACGAATTTATAATGTAGATGTTTGCTTTAATATAAAATTGTATTATGATCTTACAAAATATAAACTGGTGCCAACTATGTAAGTTTTCGATTTTCTTCATGGTCGCAACAGCGGTGCATTACTGCTGAAAACCACAAAAAACGTGTTTCAAGTAATAAATTCTGAATGAAATTTATTAAAATAGTTTAAAACTTAGCAAACTCAAATTCTGGAAATTGGAACAACAAACTAATACTATATGAACGACTCAAGTAAAAATATATCGAGCATACAAAAGTCCCGACTAGGCAAGGTACAAACTACAAGTTTGTATTACAAAGATTGTGGGTATTGCATTTATAGTTTTTAATAATTTGAAAATTTATTTATTCTCCATATTTTTGTTGTAAAAGTCGTTTACTTTAACATTAAGATAAATATATTTGAGATTTAATATATTCTTTACTTGTTTATGTTGCCCACGAGTTGCGTATGCCTGACAATGCATTAAGTCTCAAGTTCATTCTTATCTATCTACATTAGTTTTAACAATGACTTGGTAGTGAAAAGAAACAGAAAAGCATTAGTAGCTCAAAAACATGCACTTTAAAAAATTACGAATTTTCAAAAACTTAAACGTTGAAATTGTTTTTATTGTACCAAAAGGTTGAACTAACGCAGCGAAACATTTACTGTTATTAATTTTTTGTGTGCAATTCTTGATATAAATATAAAATCGTAGACTCGTGGGGGGTTCACCGAACTGTGTGCATAATGTGTTTGTGTCCCTTTGAATTATTTGAACTATTTATTTGGTTGTTTTATATAAGATAATTCGTACCGATTTGTTTTAATTAAATAAGTATTAACTAAATTCGCAAAATTTTGGAAAATCTTTATTTTTAAGGAAACACAATAATTTTTCAACTGTACATAGGTATTGAGAAAAAAGACAAAAAAAGTATAAAATTTCCAACTGATCCTTCTACAAGAGCTTGCGAATGATGCACAATAGAGTTCTTTACTATTTCTATGGTTCTCTATTTCAATGTCGCACTGCGCCGCTGTTTAAAGATTTGAAAAAATGCCCGCCAAAAGTATTGCATTAAGTGATGTAGCAATATGAAATTAAAACATTGGAAGAGATGGTCTTTTTTTTTCTACAGAAATCATGCAGACTTGTTAAATATTTTAAATATACATCCTGACTCGATTCGATACTGACAAACTCCACCCACGCATACTTTTTCTCAATATAAACAAATAGAATATGGTTACATTATATAAAAATAGCTGTGATAAGTAGGTATTAGTTAGTAACTTTTTAAATCAATAACTATACATGTAAGCCAAATAATTGAAAAATTAATAAATAAGGTAGCAAAAATCTATTGAGAACCTTTGGGAATAACTAGTGATATCCATGATTTTTTTATGTTATGACTCCCTTTACTATAATAATTTGAATGTCTCTTTGAATCAATAAGTAAGCCCATATCGAAAGCATATATAAAAAACAACATGTCTGTTTTTTTTAAAGAAAAATACAATGAAAAAACAATTGACGTAAAAAAATGGGTTAATCGTTAGTAGTCCCACTGTCAAAAAATATAGAAAACAGTTTTCGATAAGTGCAGTTTGATCACATTCGATACTAGCGACACCTATGTTAAAGACTAGGATGGGCGATTTTTTTTCTGTCCTTGCCTTTCATGTCACCTGGGTGTCGCTATAAACTAGCCGTTAAATGACAAATACTTCTGAAGATCCTAGACTTTTTCTTATTGTCCATGTGACACCATCATATTGTGTTTATTTTTAATTCTCTGTCGACAGCGAAGGGAATCACTTGGTGTATTTTTAAATATTTATATTATATAGTTAATTATAGAAAACTTCATTAAAACAAATAAATTAAAAATTAGATCTTAGATCCGTTTTAATGTCATTTTGTATAATATTTTAATATAGTATAAAAGCAATTTATTCAATTTTGTAATTCTTTTAGTGTTGAAAAATAGTATTTGAGAGTTAAAGTAAATAGAAATTATGTGAAATTTAATTTTGTTACACAGGAGATTTCCTCAATGTACAACAAATCTTTATTGTTCAACTCAAGGTGGGGTCACATGCTTTGTAATTCTTATCTAGAGAAAAACGAATTGAGCTATCCTTTAATCACATATTTCAACTTTTTCTTTTTACTCTATAGTAAAATTACTAAAATAAAAAGATAGATGCCAACCTTAAGGGCAAAAAAGCCACTCTTTAAAGTGAAAATAATTTTCATACATGAAATTTCTGGTCTGAAAAAAATCTTTTGATGTTATATGCATTAACCAATTGCTACTGTTTTATTTCGATGAAAAATTGAATGCATCAATTCAACAGTTTGAATAACATGTTATGCCGTATCAGTAAATGCGATAAACAAAAAAAGATGTTCAAGTAGTTGGCCCAACGATGCCCCCAGATACGCTATTATTAATTAAATGTTGATTATAGCAATATCAAATTTGTAATAACTTTGTAATATGTTAGTATATTATTTACTTTCCGAGTCCTACATTAAGCAGAATATACTGTAATAACAAAATTCTTTAGACTTGAATTTCGTTAATACAGTTTTTTTTCTGGCATTTATATATATTTAAAATACAGCATTTTTAGTACAGCTTATTTCTTATTAATTTATTAAAACAAAACCTTGTTCTAAAGATAATTATTGAAGATAAATTTGTAAGTGCGATTAAAACGTAATTAATCGATTGTTTCCGCACAATGTAATTGTGAGTTAAGTTCATACGTGTATTATCAAGCGTAAAGTTTATCTTAAATGGAGACTTGATTGTTATCTAATAAATATGCGAATCAATTTTCTTATAAAAAATGTTTTTATTAAAATATAAAATTATCGTTAAACTGTATATATTTTATAATTCTTAAAATACGTACAATCAATAAATTTTGTGAATGACTAGCAATATTATTCATATATTCTTCAAATAGATGGTCCTCGTTATTCCCCAGTATTGACGTACACCGAATACCGTTGTTTATCTCTAACGAACTACCTTTATTTACAATTTTATTCTGAATTTAAAAATACATATTTTGTAAATTTTAGGTGCTAAGTCTCTAATGTATACCGAGACAGGTAGTCCTCGTTATTTCCCGGTATTGCGGTATACCGAATACCGTTGTTTATCTCTAACGAACTACCTTTATTTACAATTTTATTCTGAACTTAAAAATACGTATTTTGTTAATTATAGGTGTTAAGTCTCTAATGTACACCGAGATTTCGGCAATAATTTAAAATTGTTTACTGATTCGGTCAATTTTCTTTTTAAATCCTACAGGGTAAAAACAATTTTTTGCTTTTTTCATTTTTACTTTTACGGTTCATAAATTTCTTGTACATTTTGGCTACTGTTTCACTAAAGTGATTTTATCTAATTGGTCTAAAATATATTGTACAAAGGTACAATACCTTTGTATAGTTACTGAATGGAAAATTTGAAAATTATATATATAAATTTTTGTGTATTTTCAATATTTTTTATCGAAAAAAATTCTTATAAATTTTGAAATCAAATAATAATAAAATATTATTTGGACAATTAACAGAGCAGAAAAAAGACTTTTGTGGACTCAGTATAGTATTTGAGTTTTAAAAGATTGAAATGTCGAATAACTTTCATAATTTATCATTATTAATAATGAAAAAAAAAAAAACGTGAAAAACTGCTCTGTTTTTTTTTAAACAAGAAACAAGGCTAGTGGTACATAATTTAAACAAAACAATGATATCATATTTTTTTTACTTAGTATTGAAAATTAAATTAAAATTTAACTTATGTCACATGTTTTAATTTTTCATGTCTTAGAATGTGTATTCTTTTCTTAACTTAATTCAAATGACGATTTTACTTTACTTTAAGGTGCATAATCATATTCTCCTTTAACTCTAATTGACGAGCTAAATATTTTCTGATAAAATGGCACATGTTCTTCCAGAATGCTATCCTGATTCGTTTTAAATCATCTAATATTTCACTATTAATAGACACACTAAAATCATAAGCCTTGGCTGTTGGGAGTGACACACTAGTTATGAGTTTTTTTTTTCGTTATTATGAATAAATCTTTAATGGATCTATTAATAAATTCGGCTAAGATAGCACCATTTTTATCCGAATCAAACTAAAAAGTCATATATGTCGAAGGCGCATTTTTTTTTGTTGAATTTGAAGTATGATTGTTTTATTTTTGTTGTTAGTTCTTCGCATGTTGTACATGTGTCAACCAAATCTAAGGGAAATGTTTTCATTAAATTATGGTAAATAAAATTTGTACTTTATATCTAGATCTGAATATTTTCCTCCAAATACCAAAAGCATTTTTTGACATCCAATCGTACATCAAGATATTCAATATCCTTTCCTGCGTAATGTATCCTTTTCCTAAGCAAAGGATGTGTATTTTTGCATATTTTAGGTGATACCGTATTTGCTTTCGAGGGATCCTTCATTGAGTAAGTCACAAAGCCTACGAACTCTGGCTTCAGTAACCCCATATGGGCTAATAAATGCTTTCATACACACTTTTTTTTTAAACTGAGAAGTACTTTGCCTTTGTGTAGCATTTTTTTCCGAGGACGTCCCTGTTTTACATATAACTTTTCAATAAGTGATTGAAGAAATATATTCTGCTCATCTTTTGTTGATAAAAGTGTTAAATTTTAAAAAGAAAAATTCATATGAATTTTGCAAAATATTCCTTCGTACATCTGCAATAAATATATGGTATTACAAGTATCACTAAATGTAAATTATACGACGGAATTTATTGAAGATTTTATACATATGTAAATGACGTAATAATAACAACTGAAATGGCATTAAAAAATTTAAAAGTAAAACTATAAGTTTGTGAAAAAATTGCCTGCAATTTTCCCCGGTAGATCTACGAGCTATTTTTTTTCCACTATAAGTAGTGTATGTTTGTCCATTAACATTGCTAAATTAACGGATTACGCATTCTCTTCTTTTTTGGATCACTATCAGTATCTGTTTCACTTGAAGCAAAAACCACTTAAGTCACTGACTTATGCTGTTTATGCAATGAACGTCTATTACACGGTAATACTTGAAGGGGAAGGAAAACAAAAACGTATCGGAAAAAAAAATTTTGTGGATTTTTTTAAATGACCGATTCAATTGTAAAGTTGATATTTATTATTCATATAACATACAGAAGGATTACGGGTCTACTCATTATTTAAACTAGTTGGTGGAGTTTCAATTGAGTATTTCTGTCATTTCAAAGATAAGTTGCCATTTTTAAAATGTTTTTGTTCTCCCTAGTAATTTTAAGCAAGCCACTTGTCCATAGTCTCGAATATAGCAATAATTCGCATAAAAAAATAATCGATCATATCCTAAATATATTTTTGGTATCATTAGATCATGTGCTAACATATCAATTAATTTTCATAATTAAAATGTTTTCATACCAAAAACTCCGCCAAGAAATTTATATATCATAAAATAAAAAATTTATATAATTTTGGTTAATATCTTTAAAAATATAAAGACTTTTTTGAGTTGCAGAATCAGTGCTGGAACATTAGACTACATGTTAGTTAGGAGTATTATTTATTAAACACCCTTATTAAGTAATTATCTATTTACGCTATAGAGTTTGAATCAAAAATAATGGTCTAAAATCAAAGTGCTTCTCTATAGGTATAAGAAGACGAATGGCTCTTCTTAAATTAAAAAAAGCATCTCATATATTACATTTTGAGTACTACTGGAGTAGG
Organism: Enochrus cinctus; assembly: GCA_033557785.1. Taxonomy (NCBI): domain Eukaryota; kingdom Metazoa; phylum Arthropoda; class Insecta; order Coleoptera; family Hydrophilidae; genus Enochrus; species Enochrus cinctus. Next base: position 14,824 of record JAUIMW010000502.1, read on the forward strand.
GCCATTTTAAAATCAAGTGATACGATATAATTTTATGGCAAATAACCCTTTTTCTGCGACGAGTTGCAGGTATATTCCCACGAATGAAATTCAGGACCAACAAAAAATAATGCCTTTAATTTTGCTTAAGTGTCATATGTTTCTTTCTTGTAAACGAGACACTACCGTATAGGTACCAAGAAATGAATCCTTGTCGCCTATAAAAAAATCGCTCACAAATGTTATGGCCCCAAGAACGCTTGCATTCATCCTGAATTATTCTATTAACCTGCAATATTTTTACTAAATAATTTACGTCCAATTTACAATCAGCAGATGATCACTATCTACGATCATTTAGCCGATATGAAAGACAAGGATAGGAAAAATTCTCTTATCCTTGTCTTTAACATGGGCTTAAATGGGTCACTAAATGGAAAATGTGCCTCGCCTACGCAAAAGTGAAAGTGTACATTTACTTTTACTGATAAATGTACTAAAAAATTTGGAATCGAACGATACCTGAATAAATAATTTCCAAGTTATGAAGATCTGTTTTTTTTCTAATTGTTAAATTTAATTTTTTTTGCCATCGTATCATGATTAGGCCGCACCTTTTGATGTATTTAAACGCATGAAAGTGCATGTTCTATTCCAGAAAACCAAAAGTTTAAATTAAAAAAAAAATCATAATATATTTTTGATTTTTATGAATAATCTAACATTCTGTTGAATTCAATGTACAACAAATTACTTAAAAATATATTTCTTTGAATTCTGCAAAAAAATCAAGTGTTAACATGCACGTCATGTTTAAAGTAGGTACATAAAACGACAAAGAAATAAATCGTACTTGTAAATAGCAAAAAATCTCTTTCATTTAAAGCTGCGTTACCATCTAGGCTCGCAAGCAATCACGAACATACACAAGTATAAAGATTTGTCAATGGAAACGCTGCTTGCAAATGGTTAATCGTTTGTCGAGCAACGTCAGCAAATGAATGTATCAAAAGGACAACATAAAATTCTACTTGCAGAGTAATTGGCAATAAACTATACAAACTGTCTCGACTCCATGCGTGTTTCGTTTGGAAAGTGTAAAACCTTTGTATCACCGACTTTACTTGGGAAACAGACATTCTTACCTATCTCGGAAATGGTTGAACGTGCTCGTTTGTGTTCACAAACGTTCACGAGTGGTATTTTAGCTTTAGATGCTCTATTTATTACAACTTTCCATGTGTTGGCGATGTCCTCCATAATACCAGTGACACAAAAATCACTGGATTTACTAGAAATTTAAAGAATTTAAAAAAATTAAGTTGTATTTTTATAAAATGCTCATTTCTTAATCACAGAGTATATAAATAGAATCATCTTTAAAAATTAGGTTTATATATAATTTTCTTTGCTAAAGATTTGTCGTTATTTGGGTATTTCTAAATGATAATAAACGGTAAAAATGCTGCTTAAATATTATGTCTAATGACGCACCGAAGACATTCAAATTCAGTATCGCTTAATTCAACGACTGATCTAAAAGAATCACTGTCTATTGTAATACAAGGGCAGTTTGATAATTTCGTGTTTTTTTTTAATTCTTGTGTTTAAACCAACATTTCCAGTCAAATAGCATATTTCAATGAACTACTAATAAATGAGTCAATAACGTAAAGTGAGGAAAATGTGAATTTCGTGTACCCCCCGGCATTTATTAAAATTCATCAGGCTTATGCAGCGGGAGCACCACTCAGTCATCAACAAATTTCCGGTTAATATATACAGGTACCAACATTCGATGGAGAAAAAAATGTAATTATTTACAAATATAAATGTTTACAACCAAGTATATGCGTGTATGTAGGAGCGGGGTGGGTAAATGTTTCTCCTACTACACAGAATTATAATAAATAAATAAATAAATTCTATTACCGAATGACTTGAAGTTACTGCTTAATCAAGCAGTTAAGCCCGGTTGATGAGATCTGTTTACACAGGTATAATTTTTGATTTCATGTGGTGCACTTGGTATACGAGGGTTGTCTGAAAAGTTTCCGACCTCAAGATGAAGATGGCAGCACATGTCAACAAAACTTGAGGTATGTATTTGCGCATGCGTTGGTAACTACTCACAGAAATTTC
>JAUIMW010000503.1:0-16941 GCA_033557785.1 Enochrus cinctus
ATATAAATACTTATTGTCAAATTTTACATATAAATCTCAATTAATAATTAATTCTTATGTTTTAAACGTCACTGTCACACTCTACATATAAATACTTATTGTCAAATTTTACATATAAATCTCAATTAATAGTAAATTATTTTTAAATGTGTCTCTCTCTAAAATGTTACATATAAATATTTATTTAATAACACTTAACAAAAAGACAAAATATTCGTCTGTGTTTTACGATGTTAATATGTTCTAACACCAGGATAAAGACTGACCTCCCTGTTCCTTTGATGAATTGGGCCTTTAAGTATATAATAAACTTCCAAAAACTTGGAAATGTCTACCTTTGAAACAGTTTGAGAAGACTATTAAAACATTCTTTTGCGAGAATCTGTTTTATGAGATCAATGAAACTGTAATAGAACACAGTAGAACTCCAATTTAAGATAATCCACTTTAGGGAATACCGATTTACAGACCACCAACTTAAAGTCCTCCACTCTAAGTTTCAAACGTAGAGCAGTTCTCAAAGGTCATCATAGATGGCACTACTATTGGAATTTAACTTTATCCAGTTTAACAGCTGTTCCAGTATAGAAAACATCCTTGATTCCCCAATCTGTCGCTAAACTGAAGTTCTACTGTACTTATTGTAACAGCAAATCTTTCGTAGAAAAGCTTCCCATCTGACTGACAGGAATATCACCAGCACACAAAGCCATATACATATCATTGTGCTTGTCTGCGATCTAATATGGTGTTAACGTCAAAGAAACTGAAGAAGACTGAAAGTCCCTCAAATAAGATGATGCAACATAAACACCCACTCTCTCCATGGCTTAGTTTCTCACATAAGTGGCTAAGTCTGCACACCACTGCCATAAAGATCCACACAACAAGAGGAGGTGGAAGATGACCAAGAACCTCAACATCAACATCGAGATGATGGTCTATAACACCAACAAAATGAACAAAAACAAGACCAGCAGGACATTAAAAAGTATTTCTGAGCAAAATGAAGTACTTTGGAGAAACTATGCCAAGAGAGAGATTGTATTATGCTACAACAGTTGTCTTGAAACTCTACGGTCAGAAACCTTAAGACCTTAACAGATGGAGACCATAACAGACATTGGGGTACCACTCTCCAACAACATCGCTAAAACAGAATGAGAAAAAGTATGAGAATCTGGCGCTTGATTTAAAGAACACTTGGAGACTTAATCAGGTGCGAATCTTCCCCCTGGTGATGTCCACTGAAGGGATGACGAACAATTTTTCAAGGAATGTCCCCCAGAGCCCCCGGTGGCCCTTCTTTTATGTTGTTTTTATTTTTAATAAAATGAAGAGATATTTATTGATTTCTAAAAGATAAAAGAAAAAAACATCCTTACACTTTATTAAAGATAAAAACAACATGGAATGTCCTCCAGGTACTCAACTACATACGTTCTCCTAATTGATTAATTCAACTTGGAAATAGAAAGTGTTGAAGATTTTTAAATATAAATTAGAACTAGGTAGAAGGCAGTGCACCTGAAGGACATACTATGTTACCCAGACCCTTAGTAGTCCCTTTTTTCTATTAAAACACCAAGGGATCTGAGAAGCATAGAATATCCTCCAGGTGCAGTGTTATTTAAGAAAACATATGAGTATACGTTAAGTAAATGTATGCCAATATTATGACCACATCATCCATCATATTCTTTGCTTCTCTCCTACAAACTTTGATTTGAGGATACATCTGGGATTTGTCAGCATATAGATGGAATTTACACGCATTTAAGAAATTATATAATTGGCTGGATTAAATTATATATGATGACAGCCAAAGAATTGACCTCTGAGCTACTCCACAGACCAAATTAAGTGAATCAGAAGACCTGTCAGAAATTTTATGAAGAAAGCAAATTGCTTCATCTGAGAGTCCAATAAAATGAAGAATTGAAAGTATTAAGAAATAGTAATTCTATGTATAGTAGAACTTCAGTTTAAAATCATCCACTTTAAGGAATATCGGTTTAAAGTCCTCCAATCTAAATTTCAAATGTGAAGTAGTTCTCAAAGGTCATCATAGATGACGCTACTATTGGAAATTAACTTCAACTTTAATCCAGTTTAAGAACTGTTGCGGTATACCAAGCGTCTTTGGTTCCCGAATCCGTCACTAAACTGGAGTTCTAGTGTATATTTATATTTATCTAAAATTTGCTTATTGTTGTATTTTTAAAAAGTGTCTTTGCTTCAATCAATATTTATCCTCCTTCAGTTTCAATATCAGTAAACTGCTTCATAAAACTTTTTATTGTTGGTTGACAAGTTTTTTATTTTTTTTATCTGAGTGAACCCTTTTAAGATAATCTTTTATTTTTGAGGACCAGAGGACCAAATTAAGAACCTCTATAAATTGCTTTCCCTTATTGATTCTTCCTTCAATTTCCACTTCAGTCATACTCCAGAGTTGCCTGAATCATTTTTCCATTCTCTAGTAGTAGATCATCTGCATCAGATCTTATACAAATATATTTCATTTTTTGCAAGTTCATTTGTAGGCCCCATCTCTCATATTCAGTAATCAAGCGTCCAAATCATCTTTATCCTGTACAATAACCACTTGGTCGTCAGCGAAGTGGAGCATATAAAGAGTTGTTTCATCAGTTAGTTGTATCCCCATTCCAGCGCATGATCTTCTCCAATGTTTCAGGGTCTCATCAATATAGATTTTAAAAAGAGTCGGGGATAAACCACATCCCTGTTTCAATCCCTTTGTTATTAAGAAACTGCTGGATAGTTGACCAGTGATCTTTATTTGTGAAGTTGAGCCATAAGTTGAGTTTTTGAACTGCTCTTATTAGGATAATGTTGATTGAGGATTGAAGATTTGAGCACTTGCCAGAGCCTGTTTAGAGAGATGTTTTCATAGACCTTAGTTAAATGAACAAATAGAAGGTGTACTGGTCTATCGTTTGCCATTTTTTTCTCCATTAGTTGTTGTAGAGTGAATATGTAGTCAATGCATGATTGTCCCATGAGGAGGATTTCTCTCTATAAGCCTATAATGCTTGCGTCTTCATTAAAGGCATAGACACCTTAATAGTGGTTTTGTGGGCAGATACAGTTGGATACTGCTGTTTATTGTGTTTTTTAACAGGTTTTTGTTTTATATAGGGTAAGGAGCTAACCTATCGCTAAAACACTCCTTCTTTATCCGGGTTTCCTCTGACTTTTTTCTTCATTTTCTCACCAACTTTAATAGACTCCTAGAAATCCTGCTGTGATTCATGGTTTGAGTTTCACCTCAGTTTTGATCAATGTCAAAGATGTCTTGTATCTATGCAGCTATTCCATGTCCCCCAGACCCCATGAATTAATAAACATACCTATGTTTCAAAAGAGTTAAAAATAACATAAAAGAAGGACACCAGGGGGTCTGGGGGACATGGAATGTCCTCCAGGTACTCGACTACATACATTCTCCTAATTGATTACTTAAACTTGGAAGTAGAAAGTGTTGCAAAGATTTTTCAATATAAATTAGAAGTGCGTAGAAACAGGTGCACCTGGAGGACATTCCATGTTGCCTAGACCCCCTTAGTAGTCCTTCTTTTACTGCAAAAGATGAATAAGGTTCTTTCTATTGAAACAACATAGGGCCTGAGGAACATAGAATGTTCTCCAGGTACTTTACTAACTACATTGTGCTTATATTATTTGTTTAATTTAGATGACAGTACACCTGGAGGACATTCCATGTCTCCCAGACCTCCTGGTGACCGTTAAATAAGTACTCTATTTAATTTATACCTCTTTTGATGTGGATGCATTTTATGATTTATTCTCAACTATTTCAATAGATTCAATTACATACCAATTGCAGTCAAAAGTCAGAAAAAAACATTTAGAAACTCCAGGTTTGGTATTGGAAATGAATTTGGATGTTTTCATTAATACTCCTGCTGTAGTCTCTTCTAGAGAGTTTCAATTCTTCTCAAATTATTACTAAACTTACAATTATTTGAATGTTTTGAATCTTTATGATATTTCTGACCATTGTCTGGTTTTTGCAGTCGTCAAAGTTGCTTCTGTTGAGAGAAAGAGCTCCCTCAGACATGGAATGTTATACAGGTGCTCAGTTACTTACGTTCTACTAATTAATTGATTAAACTACATAGATAATTGTATACTTGAAGGACTTTCCGTGGAATGAAGCTATTGAAGTTTATTGACTTTAAAAGAAGGGTCACCAAGGAGTCTAAGAAACAGAAAGTGTTACAAAGATTTTTCCATATCAATGAGAAGTATATAGACAGTAGTGACAGTTATTTCAAGATAGGAATGTTAACCAATTTTTCAAAGGTAAAAGAGGGACCACCAGGGGGTCTGGGGGACATGGAATATCCTCCAAGTACTCGACTTGATACGTTCTCCTAATTGATTAATTAAACTTGGAAGTAGAAAGTGTTGCAAATATGTTTTTCAATATAAATTAGAAGTACGTAAAAACAGGTGCATCTGGAGGACATTCCATGTTGCCCAGACTCCTTAGTAGTCCTTCTTTCTATTGAAACACCAAAACCCATGAATTAAATGAATATAATGTGGAAAATAGCAGGAGAACATTTCATGCTCCCAAGACTTCTTGGTGGTTCTTCTGTTATTGAAAATCTTTAAACACTCTCGTGTTGAAATAGAACAAAACCTAACTAGATAAAAAGAACCCCAAGAGGTCTGGAGGACATGGAATACACTTCAGGTATTCTGCACGTTAGATTTATTTTATTTGTTAGTTTTATTTCAGTTGTCAAATTTTACAAATAAATATCAAGGGAGAAATTTGTTAATTTTTATATGTAAATATCAACTGTCATGTTATATTTGAAAATATATGAATGTACATTAAGTAAATGTATGCCAATATTATGACCACGTAATCCATCATATTCTTTGCTTCTCTCCTACAAACTTTGATTTGAGGATATATCTGGGAATTTTCAGCATAAAGATGGAATTTACACGCATTTAAGAAATTATATAATTGGCTGAATTAAATTATATATGATGGCAGCCAAAGTATTGACCTCTGAGCTACTCCACAAACCAAATTAAGTGAATCAGAAGACCTATCAGAAATTTTATGAAGAAAGCAAATTGTTTCATCTGAGAGTCCAATAAAGTGAAGAATTGAAAGTATTAAGGAATAGTAATTCTATGTGCAGTAGAACTTCAGTTTAAAATCATTCACTTTAGGGAATACCAGTTTAAAGTCCTCCACTCTAAGATTCAAATGTGAAGTAGTTCTCAAAGGTCATCATAGATGAAGTTACTATTGCTTTCCCTTATTGATTCTTTCCTCAATTTCCACAAATACAAGTCATTCATGATTTTGGTCCCCAAATAGTCATACTCCAGAGTTGCCGGAATCACTCTTCCATCCTCTAGTAGTAGACCATCTGCATCAGATCTTATACAAATATATTTGGTTTTTTGCAAGTTCATTTGTAGACTCCATCTCTGATATTCAGCAATCAAGCGTCCAAATCATCTTTATCCTACGCAATAACCACTTGTTCATTGGTGAAGTCGAGCATATAAAGAGTTGTTATTGCTTATTGCTTCATCTAAGAGTCCAATAAAGTGAAGAATTGAAAGCAGTAAGGAATAGTCGAAGGAAAAACACCATTAAGCAAACAAGAGCTAATTATGTGAGTGATCGGTTGTAAAATAATTGTACCACAAAAACCAAGCTTTTTTGCTGAAATTGAGAACTAAATATGTTCTATAAGGCAACTGATCTCCCATCCTATCAAGTCTATGTAATATTGTAATATTCTATGCACAGTAGAACTCCAGTTTAAGATCATCCACTTTAGGAAATACCGGTTTAAAAACAACCAGTTTAAAGTCCTCCATTCTAAGTTTTAAATGTGGAGCAATTCTCACACGTGATCATAGATTGGAAATTAATTTCAACTTGAATCTAGTTTAAGAACTGCTCCAGTATAGAAAGTGTCTTTGGTTCCCTAATCCGTTGCTAAACTACAGTTCTAGTGTATATGATTGCAAGTGCATTTAATGAAGAAGCAGAAACAACTAATAATAAACGATGATGAAGGATGTTGAATGCTTTAGAATATAGATAGGCCAAATATGTTCCTCAAACACACCTTTTGCAGTTTGAATATTCAGTCTGTATCAGTGAAGTTTCCCCAAAATAATATGCCATAAGAGATTGTGCTTAAGTGTGTGTGTAAAACATAAGAATTATTGATAAGCATCTTCCAATTAACTTCATCTGCATGCCCACCCAGAAAGTTACCAGTTACTGTGCTGGTAAGTGTTTCTGTGTTGACGTTAATAGTCAGCTTTTCTTCATCTCTTCCTCACGATTCCTGTCTTGAAAATATTAAGATTCAAATCATTATTGACAAACCAGTCTCTGAGCCTATCTAGTTGTTTGATAAAGTGTTCTAGTTCCATGCCTGTCTCCCTTCTAACAGCAACCATTCATGGATAAGATAAACAAATAGGGTCACAGAATAGAGTCCCACCTGACAAAGGCTTTGGATAGAGAAGCAAGAACATATTGAAGAATATCTTTAATAGCTGTTTTTTTGTATTCTTATGGAAAAACTTCATAAATTATCCAACTTTTCTTTACCGATGGCAGGTAAAAGAGCTATTGGTTCATAACTATTGAGGGTCAAGGAGTCCAAAAATACCTCAAGTTCTCCTGTTTTGTTACAAATACCTTCTGCTGTGGGACAGTAAAGGGTATACTCAGTCTTTTCTTGTGATGCTGAGATATTCTTCTTGGTATGTTGTTATAAAGAATCATCTACAAATTCTACTATCTATAAAATTTAAATAAATAATATAATATTATATATAATAATAATAAATATAAAGAGAATTAGGAAGTAGAAAGTATTGCAAAGATTTTTCAATATAAATTAGAAGTATGTATACACAGGTACACTTGAAGGACATTCCATGTTGCTCAGACCCCTTAGTAGTCCTTCTTTTACTGCTAAAGATAAATAAGGACCTTTCTATTGAAACATCAAGGGCTCTGAGATGCATGGAATGTCTTCCAGGTGAAGTATTATTTATGAATTTTGTTCATAAAACTTGATTACACTCTTCATTTAAGTTAAACGTATGAATAAAATGAGTGTAGTGTGCAAAGTACCAGAAGGACATTCCATGCTTCCAAGACTTCTTGGTGGTCTTCTGTTGCTGAAAATCTTTGAACACTCTTCTATTGAAATAAAACAAAAACTAACTAGAAAGTAGGAACACCAAAAAAGTCTGGGGGACATGGAATGTGATTCAGGTACTTGGCATATTAGACTTATTTTATTTGTTAGTTTAAATAAGCTCAATGAAGAGTGTTATCAAGATTTTTAGACACAATTATGAGTACATAGATAAGAATACACCTGGAGAACATTGAGGCAACATTGAGGACTGCAAAAACCAGACAATGGTCAGAAATACTGTGAAGATCCAAAATACCACAGTCTGATAACAATATATCATTAGAGACAATTACATGATCAATTCTAACTCTTGAATAATGGAAAGACTGCTTCTTTTAGACGTATTTATACTGTACTGGTGAATATCATTTTGTTGTATTGCAATGGTTCTATTTTATGAGGATGAACAAGTATTAATATTTTTGCAGTTATACCATCCTTTCCAGGTGAGCTATCATTCTTTAGAGTACCTATGTGTTATTATCTCTAAGGGCCCAAACAACTTTCAGCTACATTTTGTCCATATTTGGTAAATTTATACTGATATTTACACCGATATTAAGGAAATGTTCATTGAATTTGTTTGGAATTTGATTTTTATCTATTATTTCTATTCCCCCTCTTCCACTATGCTGCTCAATCCACCATTTTTTATGTTATGATTGGTTATATCTTTTATTACATCCCAAATTTTTTTAACGTTAGCATTCAACAAGCTAGGGTTTCCCCTGACTTTTTTCCTCATTTTCTCACCAACTTTAATAGACTCTGTTAATACTGCTGTGATCCATGATTTGAGTTTCACCTCAGTTTCGATCAATCTCAAAGATGTGCACTTCTTGATGCCGGTTTTGAGTTTATTTATGAACATAGTTGTTGTCAGTTCTGTATCTGCAGTACTTCCATAATAGTCAAGTATTTATTTGTGTAGATATTATTTTGATTGAAATCAATATTTATGTTTCCTGCAAAGATTTCTATATCTTATTTTAGTGAAAGTTACTTCAGTTCCCCTCAGTATTTTCATTCCAACTCTGTGGATTTGTTAGTTAAAATGAGTAACAGTTCATTGAAATTAGTACAAAACAATGCACCTGGAGGACATTCCATATCTCCTAGACCCCCTGTGTTTCAAAAAAGTTAAAAAAAAATTAAAAGAAGGACCACCAGGAGGTCTGGAATGTCCTCCAGGTTCTCCTAATTGATTAATTGAACTTGGAAGTAGAAAGTGTTGCAAAGATTTTTCAATATAAATTAGAAGTACATAGAAACTGGTGCACCTGGAGGACATTCCATCTTCCCAAGACCCCCTGGTGGTCCTTCTTTTATGTTGTTTTTATCTTTAATAAAATGTAGGGATGTTTACTGATTGTTAAACGATAAAAGAAGGGCCACCAGGGGATCTGGGGGACATGGAATCTCCTCCAGGTACTCCACAATCTACGTTCTTTTTAGTGGTAGGTCAATCTTAAGAAAATACTATTAACATTTTTAAACAAATTATAAATACTTAGCTAACAGAGTACCTGGAGGGCATTCCATATCCCCCAGAACCCCTGGTGGTCCTTCTTTGGGTTGGTTTTTAATTTATTTGAATACAGGAATTTTAATTTATTTTCAAACGATAAAAGAAGGGCCACCAGGGGGTCTGGGGGATATGGAATGTCCTCCAGGTGCACTAGATTCTACGTAAGCTTAATTTATTTAAAAATCTTTACATCAAACTTTATTTTTCCATGTTTATCAAATAAATAAAAAGAATATTATTAGTGGAGGACTTGGAGGATATGGAATGTCCCTCAGGTGCACTGTTGTCTATGTACTTCAAAGTGCACAGTTGTACAACACTTTCCACTTTTCAATTTAATCATTATACAAATAAGAGAAAGTAAGTGAGTACTTGAAGGACTTTGAAAGCCCCCAGAACCCCTGGTGGTCTTTCTTTTACCTTTAAAAAATTGGTTAACATTCCTATCTTAAAATTACTGTTACTACAGTCTATATACTTCTCATTAATTAAAAAGTCAATAAACCTCCATAGCTTCATTCCATAGAAAGTTTTTCAAGTATACAATTATCTACGTAGTTTAATCAATTAATTAGTAGAACGTAAGTAATTAATTTTCATTGTTATAATCAACAGAGTTATAAACAACATAAAAGAACGACACCAGGAGATCTAGGTGACATGGAATGTCCTCCAAGTATACTGCTGTCTACCTACTTCAAATTTACATTTTAAAAACTAAATACATATAATTTATATTTAAAAATCTTTTCAATTTCTGTTTTTTAGTTTAATTAACCAAATATTCTTATTTTGAAATAGAATTAAAAAAGACTTAAAAGAAAGACACTAGAGAATCTGGGAGATATTGAATGTTCTCCAGGTACTCGACTACATACATTCTCTTAATTGATTAATTAAAGTTGGAAGTAGAAAGTGTTGCAAAGATTTTTTAGTATAAATTAGAAGTATATAGAAACTGGTGCACCTGGAGGACATTCCATGTTGCCCCTTAGTAGTTCTTCTTTCTATTGAAACACTAAAGGGTCTGAGAGACATGGAATATCATCCAGGTGGAGTGTTATTTATGTACTTCATTTTTCTAAGTTAAACGTATGAATAAAATGAGTGTAGTGTGCAAAGTACCAGGAGGATATTCCTTTCTCCCAAGACAACTTGGTGGTGATTCTACTGTTGAAAATCTTTGAACATTCTTCTGTTGAAATAGAACAAAAACTAACTAGACAAAAAGAACATGAAGGGGTCTGGAGGACATGGAATACACTTTAGCTTAAGTTAAGTTACCAATATTTTTGGACACAGTTACGAGTACATAGATAATAATTCACCTGGAGAACATTCCAGATACCCTAATTGTCATTTTACATATAAATATCTAATGAGAAATTTCCAGATTGGGTTGATGGAAGAATATCATAACAACTGAAATTTGAGCACAGCTGAAGATCGATAACACTTTCAAAAACTGTGAGTGACTAGTTATAAAATAACTGTATCACAAAAACTAACCATTTTTGCCAAAATTTAATCAAAAGCATCAGATTTAAAACTTAATATGATTTTTTCCATCACAATCAGTGACAGTATTTAAAAAAATATATATATCTTAAGAGCACATGAATATCAAAACAAATCAAGAAGGGCTCTTTCTCTTAACATAAGCAACATTCACGACAAAAACGGCAAAAACCAGACAATGGTCAAAAATATCATGTAGATTCAAAACATTCAAAAACTTGTAAGTTTAGTAATAATTTGAGAAGAATTGAAACTCTTTAGAAGAGATTTATGTGAGACTACAACAAGAGTATTACTGAAAAGATCCAAATTCGCTTCCAATACCAAACCTGGAATTTATAAACGTTTTTTTCTCACTTTTGACCGCGAATGTTGTGTAATTGAATCTATTAAAATAGCTGAGAATTCAGAAATCCTTGTAGGTTGGCATGAATGAATCAAGAGAATTAGAGAAATATATGAACAGGTCACTATTAGACTCAAGTTCATCTATGTTAAAGTTGCCTAGACAGAAGAATTTGTTTATTTGTTGCATTCTATGTATTACGGTTATCATTGAGTGAAAATAGAATATCATCTGTTATAGTTGCCAAAGCAGAAGCATAACTATACTCTGACCTGAAATCAAAATAATTTTGCAGAAGTACATTATATCAACAGAAATGTTGACCAAGCTGAAGATCAACAACCCTAAATTATAAAATGCATCCACGTCAAAAGAGGTATAAATCAAATAGAGATAAGTACTCTAAATTAAATAGAGTACTTATTATTTAACAGTCACCAGGGGGTCTGGGGGACATGGAATGTCTTCCAGGTGCACCTGTTTCTACGTACTTCTAATTTATATTGAAAAATCTTTACAACACTTTCTACTTCCAAGTTGAATTCATCAACTAGGAGAACATATGTAGTCGAGTACCTAGAGGACATTCCATGTCCTTCAGACCCCCTGGTGGTCCTTCTTTTATCTTTTGGCAACCAATAAACATCCCTACATTTTATTAAAGATAAAAAAAGACATAAAAGAAGGACACCAGGGGGTCTGGGAGACATGGAATGAGTTCTGCGGAACACCAGATGAGACAGCTCCCCTCCGAGAATGCTCACCCTTCATAACCACCATTTGTGATCTACTAAGCAAATAATTCTTGATAAAATCAATTGAGGCACCCGAGAATCCAATATAGTGAAGGACTGATAGAAGTATAGGGTGGTTCAGCGTGTCAAATGCCCTAGAAAAATCAAGTAGGGTCAATATATATCATTCTTCCCATCTAACTCGCCAACGATATCATCTACCACATCTGGAAGGACAGAGGTACAACTATATCCTGCACGAAAACCTGATTGGCGATGAGGTATGATGTTATACCTATTTAAATGTGACCAAAGTCGAATAGCAATGAGTCTCTCATGAGTTAGTTAGGAAACACTGAGCGCTCCAGACAGTAGTTAAAAATGTGACAGATTTAAGGGACAATAAAGGGACACGAAAGAAAGAAGTGGAAGATCAACATTGAGATACTGGTTCACAACACCAACAAAATGAAGAAAATCAAAACCAGCAGCTGTGGACAGAATACTGGATGACATCTCAGGATGGAAAACACCATAGGAGAGATACATCTTGCATTGTATTGCGCTGCAACAGTTGTCTTGAAATTCAACAGTCAGAAACCTTACCTTTCTCGTTGTAGATCGACCAATTTATGGATGAATGGCCAGGACGTAGGAAAAGTCAGCATAAAGAAGGGCATTTTCCAGAAAGATTCACTGTTGTCTGTTTGGTTTTGCTTGGCTTTGAATCTGATGTAAACTCTCCTTAACCGAAACACCAGAAGAGGTTGTCTCACTTATTCTACATGAATGACCTAAAGCTCTATGGCAAGACAGAAAAAAATGTTTAATTGTGCCTTGCTCAAGAAAAGATGATGCACCAAGATTTTCTGACTTCTGGTGATGAACTGATGAAGGAGGTAGCAAGAGTAGACAAAAGTTATATGTCACTGTGGCTAGGCCAACTGAACTATATTCTGGAGACATCATCTAGAGATTGGAATGTCCTCCAGGTAATCGCTACTTATGTTCTACTAATTAATTGATTAAACTACGTAGATAATTGTATACTTGAAGGACATTTCATGGAATGAAGCCATGGAAGTTTATTAACTTATTAACTTTAAAAGAAGGGTCACCAAGGAGTCTAAGAAATACAAAGTGTTACAAAGATTTTTGACATGGAATGTCCTCCAGGTACTCGACTACATACATTCTCCTAATTGATTAATTCAACTTGGAAGTTTTTTTCATATTAATGAGAAGTATATAGACAGCAGTGACAGTTATTTCAAGATAGAAATGTTAACCAATTTTTTAAAGGCAAAAGAAAGGCCACCAGGAGTTCTGGGGGCTATGAATGTCCTTCAGGTACTCACTTACTTTCTCTTATTTGTATAATTATTAAATTGAAAAGTGGAAAGTGTTGTACTGTGCACTTGGAAGAAATTCTCTAAAATATTCTTCAGTATAAATTAAAAGTACGCAGAAAACAGTGCACCTGGAGGACATTCCTTGCCCACTAAGTCCTCTACTAATAATATTCTTCTTATTTATTTGATAAACTTGAAAAGTTTGATGTAAAGATTTTTAAATAAATTATGAGTACTTAGAAGCAGGTGCACCTGGAGGACATTCCATGTTCCCTAAATTGACTGGTGATTTTTCTTTTATTGTTAAAAAATTAGAAAATATCTCTACATTTGAATAGAGTCAAAAACAACAAAACAAGAATATTTGATTAAATAAACTAGAAACTAAAATATATTTAGTATTTAAAATGTAAATTATAAGTAGATAGACAACAGTATACTTGGAGGACATTCCATGTTCTCCAAACCCTCTGGTGGCTCTTCTATTTTTCAAAAGAGTTAAAAATAACATAAAAGAAGGGCCACCAGAGGGTCTGGGGGACATGGAATGTCCTCCAGGTACTCGACCACATACTTTCTCCTAATTGATTAATTAAACTTGGAAGTGAAAGATTTTTCAATATAAATTAGAAGTACATAGAAACTGGTGCACCTGGAGGACATTCCATGTCCCCCAGACCCCCTGGTGGCTCATCTTTTATCATTTATGAATCAATAAACATCCCTATGTTCCAAAAAAAGTTAAAAACAACATTAAAGAAAGACCACCAGGGGGTCTGGGGGACATGGAATGTCCTCCAGGTAGTCCGCTGCTTACGTTCTCCTAATTGATTAATTCAACTTGGAAGTAGAAAGTGTTGCAAAGATTTTTCAATATAAATTAGAAGTACATAGAAACTGGTGCACCTGGAGGACATTCCATGTCCCCCAGACTCCCTGGTGTCCCCTTTTATGTTGTTTTCAACTCTTTTGAAACATAGGGATGTTTACTGATGTTTAAACGATAAAAGAAGGGCCACCAGGGGGTCTGGTGGACATGGAATGTCCTTCAGGTGCACCTGTTTCTATGTACTTCTAATTTATATTGAAAAATAATGAACAATCAGTAAACATCCTTACACTTTATTAAAGATAAAAACAACATGGAATGTCCTCCAGGTACTCAACTACATACGTTCTCCTAATTGATTAATTCAACTTGGAAATAGAAAGTGTTGTAAAGATTTTTCATTATAAATTAGAAGTACATAAAAACTGGTGCACCTGGAGGACATTCCATGTTGTCCAGACACCTTAGTAATTCTTCTTTCTATTGAAACAGCAAAGGGTCTGAGAGGCATGGAATATTCTCCAGGTGCAGTGTTATTTATGTACTTTATTTTTTAAGTTAAACGTATGAATAAAATGAGTGTAGTGTGCAAAGTACCAGGTACTCTTCTATTGAAATAGAACAAAAACTAAATAGGCAAAAAGAATACGAAGGGGTCTGGAGGACATGGAATACACTTCAGCTTAAGAAGAGCTCTTTCTCTCAACAGAAGCAACTTTGATGACTGCAAAAACCAGACAATAGTCAAAAATATCATAAAGATTGAAAACATTCAAATACTTGTAAATTTAGTAATAATTTGAGGAAAATTGAAACTCTCTAGAAGAGATTTATGTGAGACTACAGCAGTAGTATTTCTTTCTATTGAAACACCAAGGGATCTGAGAGGCATAGAATGTCCTCCAGGTGCAGTGTTATTTAAGAAAACATATGAATATACGTTAAGTAAATGTATGTCAATATTATGACCACGTCATTCGTCATATTCTTTGCTTCTCTCTTACAAACTTTGATTTGAGGATATATCTGGGAATTATATATGATGGCAGCCCAAGAATTGACCTCTGAGGTACTCCACAAATCAAATTAAGTGAATCAGAAGACCTGAAAGAAATTTTCTGTTTGTTAAATAATTATAAAGAAAGCTTATTGCTTCATCTAATTATGTGAATGAGAACTAAATATGTTCTATAAGGCAACTGATCTCCCATCTAATCAATTCTATATAATATTGTAATATTCTATGTACAGTAGAACTTCAGTTTAAGATAATCCACTTTAGGGAATACCAGTTTCCAGTCCTCCACTCTAAGTTTCAAATGTCACTAAACTGGAGTTCTAGTGTATATTAATATTTATCCAAAATTTGCTTATTGTTGCATTTTTAAAAAGCGTCTTTGCTTCAATCAATATTTATCCTCCTTCAATTTCAATATCAGTAGACTGCTTCATAAAACTTTTTATAGCTGGTTGACAAGTTTTTTGAAAAATTCAATTTCATTATTTTTTTTTTTCTGAGTGAACCCTTTTAAGATAATCTTTAATTTTTGAGGACCAGAGGACCAAATTAAGAACCTCTATAAATTGCTTTCTCTTATTGATTCTTTCCTCAATTTTCATTTGTAGGCCTCATCTCTCATATTCAGCAATCAAACGTCCAAATCATATTTATCCTGCGCAATAACCACTTGGTCTTCGGCGAAGTGAAGTGTATAAAGAGTTGTTTCATCGCTTAGTTGTATTCCCATTCCAGCGCATGATCTTCTCCAGTGTTTTAGGTCCTCATCAATATAGATCTTAAAAAGAGTTGTGGATAAACCACATCCCTGTCTTAATCTCTTTGTTATTAAGAAACTGCTGCATAGTTGGCCAGTGATCTTTATTTTTGAAATTGAGCCATAAGTTGAGATTTTGAACTTTTGGTTCTGGTCTATCAGTTGCCATCTTTTTCTCCATTAGTTGCATGATTGTCCTTTGGTACAACGATAGTTGTAACATTTGGATTTGTTCCCTTTCTTGTGTATAGGATCCATGCTTCTTTCCAACTCTCTGGGATTTCAGCTTCATTCACATATCTGTTTAGGAGTTCAATCAACATGCAGAGACATTTTTTTGTCCCATTTTTTAAAAGTTCTGTGGGGAGTTTCTCTGGACCTGCTGCTCTTTTATTTTTCATTGACTGAATTGCTTTCAGCACTTCTTCTGTGATGGTTTCTCTGGGACCTTGTACAACATATTGCTTTAGTGATTAGAACATGAACTCTGCTCTGCTTTCAGTTAGTTGCTTCTCATAGTGTTCTTTCCATTCGTCAACTTTTATAAACTGTATATGGGTCTTTGTGGTGTGTTCTTTCCTTAGGGTATTAATAAATTTCCAAGCTCCGAAGGATCTGCTGCCACCCATGTAGGACTCTGTTCCTTCACATTTGCAGTCCCATGTTTTGTTTTTAATTATCATTTTTCTGTATTTTGTTTGTTCTTTCTGATAACATTCGAGATGTCCATTCCATGTCAAAGACGAGTTCTTCCGGGAACTCCTCAAGTCCTCCAGACCTAAAGCTTTGCATGCGGCTCCTTTTAGTGAATTTATTATGTGCAAGTATAGAGTGTGTGTTTCTTGAGTTGTATAAGTGATATCCAGTTTCTGGTCTAGCCTGGATTTTTGTGGTGTCATGCAGTTGTTTTCTCTGTCCATCTATTAAATCCATCCAAGGCTGTTTATTGAGGTTTTTTTCCTCATTTTTTCACCAACTTTAATATACTCTATTAATCCTAATGTGATCCATGATTTGAGTTTCACCTCAGTTTTGATTAATCTCAAAGATGTGCACTTCTCAACGCTGGTTTTGAGTTTATTTATGAACCTTTGGTGGCCCTTCTTTTATCGTTTTACAATCAGCTAACATCCCTACATTGTATTAAAGATAAAAACGACATAAAAGAAGGGCCACCAGGGGCTCTAAGGGCATGGAATGCCGCCGGGTGCATTTTTTTTCATGTACTCTTAATTTATTTAAAAATCTTTACATCAAATTGTTTTTTCCAAGTTTAAAAAGTAAATAGGGAGAACGTAGCTAGTGGAACACCAGGAGGACATTAATATTATAATATTAATAATATAATATATATAATATTAATGATCTGGGAGTCCACTTTGATGAAAAATTAAAATTTGATATACATATTGATAAAATTTGTAAAAAGTCATATCGGACCCAAGGTTTCTTAATACGCATGGGACGAGAGCTTGCAAGTAAGCACTGTTTGTTGAAGCTGTACAATTCATACATACTCAGTACACTTAAATATTGTAGCTCGGTGTGGAGACCCCAATACCAGGTACACATGAACAGACTTGAGTCTGTTCAAAAAAGGTTTCTG
>JAUIMW010000504.1:0-16909 GCA_033557785.1 Enochrus cinctus
ATATATATATATATATATATATATATATATATATTTATATATATATATATATAAATAAAGACTTAAGCAAACTCCGTCTTTAAAATCAAGACTTTAACCCATTATCAATTTAAAATTCTTGTCTTGAATTGACGTTCAACTAATAATACTATACTATTTATTTAAAAATGAATAAATTTAACAGAATTTTTTATTTTACTTCGTAAAAATGGTACGTTTTACAAAAGAAAAAAAACAAACGTGCTTGGAAATTACATAAAATATATCACAAAAAATTGACAAGTCAAAAAATGAGGTGAATTGGTCTCTTTTTTCTTAAAATATTAAAACATCACAAATGAAAAATCAGAGCTGATAAGTAATTTTTCAATATAAAATTTCAGTTTTTTATAAGATTTCCAATAAGGTTTAATTTAATTTAGGTAAGCTTATTTAAAAAACACTTCCTAATTTTCCCAATTTCAAATTTCAATTATAAAAATACTTAAATTACCTGAATATACCTATCTAAATTAAAAATTCAGTGTTGAAGAACTTGAGAATATGCCCACAAAAGCTATTTAGAAATATCAAAAAAATAGATAACGTATATTTTAAATGTATTTTTGTTCAATTAATTTAAGTTTTTGACAAATTTAATATATTGTATATAAAATGTACAAATTTATATATTTTAGGTGAAAACTATGTAAAACGTTTTGTTTGAATGTTTTAGCTAGGTTTTTATAGAAGTATTTTGTTTTTCATCTTCTTAATTTCTGTCTTTCCTCGTTGTTATGCATTGCTACCATATTCAGCAACTAGAAATCAGCAAATGTTTCTCTTCTTAGTTAATAATGACTGTTGAGTCAAATTGATCAAAGTTTGGGTACTAGATCCTGCAATATATAATGCAGTAACAACGTTAAAATTAAATGAGAAGTAATTTAAAACGCTATGGAAAAGCAAATTTAAACAAAGTTTTATTACTAGACGAAATTAATCTTTCGAACATAATAACAGAATTTAAAGATTATTTTTGATTTAATAAAAAGTTTACTGTTCCAAAGTATAGAAAGTATCAAAAAGCTTTTAATAACGTTTTTGTTTAATATGAAACTGAAGTAATAAAAGTATTAAAGCAAGAGCAAAACTGGGCTTTTTTTGTTTAAAAATTTGCCGAAATGTATTTGTCAGTCTCGAGTTAACTTCAATATATTTCTTACGGGGATAGGTTTCATTTCAAATTAAAAAGTTTAATATTCTTAGAAAGTATGAAAAAGGGAATGTTCTTATTTAACTTTGGCTTCTCTTTCATTTGAGCTTCTTACTCTCTTCCATTTGGCATTTGGTTAAAAAAATAAGATTATAAAACTGAGCATTGAGCAATTTGTATTATAAACTACTTACACATTAATAATATAGAATAAAAAATCCTATATAACATAAATTTGTATGTACTTAGCATATGCAAACGTATCTGTATGGCATTATCAAATCAAATTTTGATGCATAAATTTTAAATTCTGCATATATAACAAAAAAGAACATAATTTGCTTATCAAAAGAGATAACGTAATCGTTAAATAAATAATTTCAGTGCTAAGTAAAACAAAGAACCCTTCATTCCCCTCTATTAACTCAGATTTTATTGGGGGATTTCGCGGTAAAAGTCAAAGTAAAGGTCGTAATCTTTATTGGCATGTCAAAGACCTAAATCCATATAGAACTGTCAGATAAGTTCTAAAGTTCTTCAGAGAGTTTGCAGATACCCCTGTGGAATAATATCTACTTGTTTAGTTAGGAACGGACGTAGTGCAAAGCGATTTGTAATTTATAAAGTTTATAACATCACTTAAAGTGTCAATTTATACTTTATTGTTTATGGCGTACTTTCCAGTAATCTCTCACGTTTTAAGCATTGTTTACGACTATTGTAGTAGGTAATATTATTCTGGCTTAAAAATTTATAAACTATACTTATTTTCTTATTTAAATTGAAATCAAATTATATTATGTATTTAATTATTCGAGTTTTCACAGAAATATTAAGAGACATTTAAATTTATATTTGCGTCCCTATTAAGATACATAAACCAATAAACTTCGTCTTATATTAAAAAAGTTTTTTTTAATTCTGTTTCATAAAATATTTATGTATATTCCAGAGTATCCTTTTTTTTATTTGATTTGCAAATTCAAACGTATATAATTATTTTATCTCATGAAGTAAATATTAACAAAAATTTATGGCACTCCAGTCAAGACGAATATACCGTCATCGTCTTAAAGTTTGACATTTTTAACAGTATACGTACTTAGAACGTTTTGACCTGCGGTGGTATTCGTGTTGTTTACAGAAATAGTGTAACTAAAAATTTTCGAGCGATAATACGTTATGGCTTACGACGTGGTCTTACTCAAGAATAATGCATCAATGTGAAGAAAAGCCAATAAAAGCTACTCGTTCTCAAAGCATTTAGAAGCAAATGTGGCTCTCGAAAATGAAAAGACCGTTAATTCAACGTGGTATACCATCATTTGTTTGGCAAAAATTATCGATAAATTGAGAGAAGCCAATCCAAAACGAGTCATCTTGCATCACGACATCACGTGAAACAAGTGAGTATTTGGAGACAGAAAAGATTGAATTGATAGGTCATCCGCCTTACACTCTCGACTTGGTGCGCGATAAATTCTTCTTGTTCCCACTAATTAAAGATAAACACTCGCTAAACAAAGTACAGGCGAAAATGTTGAAAAGCAATAAAAATATTTTTTACAAAATTTATTTTTTTGTTCTTTCTTTTTTCTGAGCACATAAATATTATCCCTCAAGCAGCTGCAACTAAAGTTTTATTTTATTTGAGAAGCATCTACTTCCACAGCAACTCAATATTTGAAATAAAATTCTGCATATAAAACTTAGTACATAATATATAAGTATATAGAATATAGACAAAAGAAAAGTGTCTCAATAATTTATTAAGATCCATAAGTAGAAAATACAAATACGAGATAATAATTTACTCAGTAGAAAAGCTCGTTGTTATCTATTGCTGGTAATAAGAAAATATTAGATAATAAAAATAATAAAATTTTAGAGTTATTTTCGGTGATATAACAATAATATGATAATTTTCTTTTCAAATCTAACTAACATAAATTCCCTATTCTGGGGAAATTCCATCCACTATATACAGAATACATCTGAAATCAGATATGATACAAACTATACATTCACAGTCAATCGTGTTGTTGATGAGTACCGAAGAATAATGCCAGGATTTAGAACAAACATATTTGAAATGTCTTAAGAAGAAATTTTAAATCCGACATACGTATACCATGCAGTGTTGTCATCAAAATATCATTTTAAATATTTTTAACGCTTACTTATCACATAACGAAACAGACGCATTACAAAGTCTACAAACTAAAAAAAATAAATTCACTGTAATAATTAGGCAAAATACCATTTTTGGTGATTATTTTAATTGTACGTATATCCAACAATTGACTAAATTCAAACGAACGATACTCTGAGGTATGCAACGTCCTTTCCGGAATAATCAGGGATTTTTATCTGTCCAATATGTGGCCCTCTTCGACACACACACGAACACGTAAACGTATGGCATTGCTATCTGGGAGGGTAGCAACAGTGTTTCGGCTGAGCGTCCTGAGTGTGGCCAGTGCATATCGTATTGTATCAGAGGATGCAGTGTGTGTTATCGCAGGGATGGTTCCCATTGCATTATTGGGAAAAGAAAGAAGGTTCCTTTATCAGCAGAAAAGATTAACCACACTCAACCCAGCAGAACTGAAAACGGGAAAGAAAAAACATTAGCGTTGACAGTCGCTGTGGGATGCTTCCACTAAAAGAAGGTGTCTGATCCCACAAATAAATGTTTGACTGACCAGAAATTACGGAGAGGTGAATTACTACCTGACTCAGATGGTATCAGGACATGGGTGCTTTCGGAAATATCTCTATTGATTCAAACGTGAGGATTCCCCCAACTGCCCATGTACCAAAGAGGATGCTGAGCACGTGCCCTTTACGTGTCCTCTCTTTGGCAATTACCGTGGAACATGGGAGACTTTCCTCCAAATTGGAAAGCAACAAGCAATTACGAAAAGCTTCAAATTAGTATCCCCGATTTCTTCGTTAAGTGCGGGAATTAAAAAAGCAGGCTTGGACCATATGCCAAGTTTCCGTTGCCAGATCTTCATGACCTTGAAAGATAATGATTATCTACCGGACTCTCTTATTTTAAGCTTTGAAGGTAAAGAAAAACGCATTTATCTCTCAACGGGAGAGCTTAAATGCTTCCGTTCTGGACAAGTTGGACACAAAAGCGAAGAAACATCACAGAAAACAACCGAAAAGGAAACTATTAATCCTACAGAGGAAGAGAAGCCAGCTAAAATGGAAAAGAAAACATCAAGTACTCCACCAGAAAATTCCCAAGAAAAGAAACCCATTAATGAATCTATCGTCTCAATTACAAATAAAAGGAAGAAACTCAGAAGAAAGAACTCCAAATCGTCTTTAAGTGAAAACTCTAATGTAGGAAGGAAACCTCAGAGGAAGAAGATACTTGATCCAGAAGACTCCTTAGATACAAACACATTTTTGATGATGACAATTTTTCACCAATTACCTTGGAAGAAATGAAAAGATTCCTGGAAGAATCAAAAAGACTATCCTTAAGAAACATAGCAATAACACAGAGAATAATTATAAAAAAAATAGAGGTGCACAAAATTAAACACAACCTCCATAACAGAATCACGTCCAATTTATTCATAGATGGGTTCTAATAAAAATGTATTAAAAATAAATATTAAAATCCTAAAAAGTTTTATGAAAAGGTAAATTTTTTAAAACTTCTTAGAACAGAACTATACGGGCATATTTATCCAAAAAAAAAAACTAACATCGATGAAATTAACAATCTGAAAATAATATATATAACACATTTCTTAATCCCATTACCCAACCTTATGCTGGCACAATGATCTTAATAAATGAATTTACAATAGGCCTAATAAACCATCAAATCATACATGACGGATACATACAAATGACCAAACAAATTAAATTGAATAAAAGAAAAATCGTAGTAATAAATATATATCTTCCCAATGACGAAAATTTATCTAGTAATATTCTTGACTCGCTAGAATCAGAAATTAAATTTGGATCTACTCCACTCATTTTTTACGCATTTACATATACCTGCTTTTTAGAATATCGATAAAATTTAGGTACTCCTAGTAGACACTCCTACTATCTAAAAAATACTAATTTTATCTACCGTGCTTTCTATGTAACAGGAATCTCATTCAACGTAAATACACTATACTATGAACATAGTAAGAAATTTTAAATTATAACAAAACAATTGTTAATCATGTTTACCTGTGTAGGAGCTCCTAGTGTCAATATGTGATGCACCAGAAATATGTTAGATTTCAAGTAATTACTTAAACACAAACTTTATAAAATTACTTAACGAGAAGTTACTGACCTTTCGCATAATCTCGACGACGGATAATCTCAGAAAAAGATTCCTCCCGAGGGTAACTTGATAAGCACCACGAAACTTCAGACGTCAGCTTTAACTAAAAAAATGTTATCGTACAGCGACTCTAGAGGCATCCTTGAAATGACGTCCTTCACTCATCCTCTCCTGCACATGAAAAGCTATGATGCCACGTACGAATCCAAAGTTCGCCACTTTACACATGTGTTTTTACGTTATGAGGGCATTTCAGACTGTCAAATCTCGACACATTATTTGAAAGGAACTGAGAATGATAAATTGATACAATGCTTTTTACTACCGATACATGAAACACTTAATGACAGATATTGTCAAAATAAATATTAATAAACCACAAAACATACCTTCGTGCAAAAAAAAATTAAATTTTCTCCATTAAATAAAATCTACACAACATTGAATTACTAAGTTAAACATCATGTACGTATTTGAATCTGTCGTAATGCCTGTGTTGTATATTCAGCGTTCTACTAAACTCGTTTTATCGTTCTCTGTAAAATTCAATGGGTTTTTTAAAATGTAACGAGATGAGATTTTTCTATGGCGGACATTATAGTTCAAAAATTCAAGGTAACCAGAAACGATACTTGCTTAAAGTATCACACAGTTTTTGATATTAAACAAACGTGCAAATTACAATGACCGAACAAAAAAATATGATCCCGTGCAAGCAAAGGCCACCAATTATATATACAATTTTCTTGCTCATGTTATTTGTTCGATACTTAAAATCACTGAAACGGAACAAAAATTCATGATAATTATTTATTTAATATTTTTTCGAAATATATTAGATTGATCCAGTCAAACAGAACTTGATTAAAGGCAGACGCAAAATGCTTTGAAGGGTGATTCAATAGCATGCAAAATTATATAGATCACAAAGGCGAATATTTTGAAAACAATAAAAATAATGATAAAATTTATTTATTTGTTCTTTCTAATTTTAATTCATAAATTGTATCCCTCGTATAATATAATATTATAGAATTCATTTGGTAATGGGATACAAATTCCAAACTTAATTACAATGGTTGACTTTCACTGACCTCTACTAATCATTAATTTTGCATGACAAACTATACGTTCTAAGACAATAAAGACTTTTTTGAAATACTATTAGGTTATGTTAATTGTGTTTCTAGAAACCCTTTCGCAATTTAAAAACTACTCGCATTCAAAACGAAGATTTCACACAAAAGAATTAGAGAATAATAGATCTTGTTAGGAGTATTCGTTGGAAATGTCCCCAAGTTAGAACAATTAATAAGACGATGTAAAAGTAGAACTACGTTCGTTTATAAACTCTATTACAGAGTAGATTGCATCGTTACAAAGCACACAGCTAGCAAATAAATAACAAGTGAGCACTCCTAGCTAAATATTTACCTTGCAGCGAAATGGTTTTTCTCTTAAGCCAGAATTCGAAACATACAAATAGTTTTTATTATCTAAAGTCAAAGCTGCTCATAACTTCTCATTGCAGTGATGTTTTATTTCGCATACATACTACGAAAATAATTTCATACCTCGAATAATTTTTCGAAATCGAACTTTATAAAGATTATATTATTTAATCGTTCTACCTCATTGAAGACGTTTCGAATTACTTGAAACCTCAGCTAAATTAAACGAAATTTTTCTTAACACTTCGCTAGCTTCTAGAAAAAAAAACTAATAAAAGAAAAATTTGAAACGTTTTCGAGTTTGCAGAGTGCAATGTACAAACTTAATAAGGGTAGAGTTACTTGACATTTTGTTTGTGATTCGATTGTCCCTTCCTTTCTGAGGAAGCTGAATTTACGGTTGAAATGTTATCAGAAGGCGGGACTGCGATCCGTTTAATAACCGAATCATTTCTTTTGATGTAAATACGGGCCTCAAAACCCTTTATTTATCTGTATAGTTTATTTAAACTGGTCACCCTTTGTTGATTTTGTTGTCAATTATCCTGTACTCACTCGATAATTAATTTCAATTTATTTGTTTGATTTCTCAATGAGTTTTTCTTATATAAATTTTAAATCTTATGTTAATTTTTAAGTTATCTAAAATTTATATAAAGTCAATTATATTCTTTTTGTTGTTTTTGTAAATTTTTTAAATTACTTAAAAATCTTATTTCATCGATTTACATTTAAAAGTAAGAATTATTATTGCAAATAGTGTTCCTTTAACCCGAAAAAAGGAACAAATTTCAAGGCAACTTTTGGATTCCTACAATATAGCATTTAATTTAATGCATGAAGAAGAGGAATTTTTATAAGCTCTTTAATACAAGATAATGCTTAATATACGCAGAACCAATTTTCCAGCATGAAAATTAAAATGTTAAAAATTGAAATACCAACTTTATTATTATTATGTAAAAATAACATAGAAAGCACATAATCCTTTAAAAAATAATAACATAATCCGACGAAGCGTACAGCAGCACCAACTAATGTCTATATGTTGCATTTAGACTATCCCTGCAGCGTACGCAGAGATAATGATTATGGAACTTTTTACACTACTAATAGAAATATTTGTTAAATTGTTTTCAAAATAAAAATAAACACAGGAATAAATAGAAAAGTTAAGTAATCCGTGAAGCACACACTACATCAGTGCTTAATTTAAGGTTAGTGGTACACACACTACGGTAAATCCTTTTTTAAATAAGGCATGTTTCTAAGAGGGTTCTAGTATGGAAACGTCGGGCTTGCTGAACCAGAAGAGGTTTTGATGCAACTAGCGTCCTCCTTAATCATTTATCTGAATATCAGGAAAAATAAAGAAATCATTGCATCAAATAATAAATGTGCATATACTTTTGATATTATATAGCAAACAAATAACATGCCAAAAATAAAGTTATAAGATATGTTTCTCTCAAATATGAAATATGTTTATGATTGCAGTTTTTATGTTACAGCATTCCAGATTATAGCCAAAGATATAAATATACCCTCAATAAAAATAAAGACTGACCTCTTTCCAACATTTAGGTTTTTATTGCTGGTAATAAAATTTGGTTGTTTCTGAAATATTAACTACTTGTTGCATATATCAAGAGAGATATACGAAATACTCCATCCAGCAATTTCATAAACGCCGACGTTATCACTTGGTAGTAATTTCCGAGAAATCCCTGTCAATTTGTAAAAATATCCGGAAATTCGAAAGTTCTCTAGGCTTCTACTTTAATCTCCACTTCTGGCTGTCCTCTTTCCTTTTGATGGCGCATTGAAGCTCGTGTTACAAAACAGACATTTCAATTTTATGCTTCGCAAATCATACACTCTCCAGGAAAAGAATTAACTTCCAAATATAAAACAGTCGAATTATTAAATATCTTATATTCCTTTCAAAGTAAACGCTGTTGCTGACAATTGAAACTAGGTCGTCGTTCAATGTTTCTCAGATTTTTTCGAGAGAAAGTTTCCTGTGAAGCAATTTAACATCAGCAAATATAAGGTTTCGTAACAGAAAAGTCTCACATATGGTTCTTTTATAGTTTATGGTAACTTTTGTTGCCCTATAATTTACGACTGGGTGCAAAATCGTAGCAAATGTTCTTTGGGGTAATTTATTTGTAATAAATTTGTAAATTAAGATGAATAAAATGTAAATTTTCAATTTAATCATGTGCAACTTATGCTATGTGTTTTCCATGTGGAAAATGTTTTTATTTTCCTAAAATTCTGACTTAATAATGCTCTAGTCTTAGTAAGTCGTCAAATCCCTCAGGCACGCGACAATAAATGTGAGCCATGAGAACGGAAGACTGCATACCCACAGGTTGTTAATGCCAACTTAAGTGCTAAACAATGTCATTAACTTAAGATCCGAGTTAACTATTGTATAGACATAGTTTTTGTTCCTAAACTTGGAGAACATCTCCTGGTTCTGGTTTTAGAATAATTCATAACATTTATCGGTAAAGCAACGCTCTCCAAATAAGATATCGGATGCTCTGTTAAGCACGTATTTTAATTATGGTCACAGAAAGCTGGATAGCATGGTCTTAATGAAATTTTTTAAGGGAAATTAGCAGTTACTACAAACCATTTTCAGTCTCAATATCTTTCACTTAACATATTAATAAGAAAAAAAATTAAAAAGAATTAAATTAAGAATATTTTAACAATTACTCTTAATCATATTTTGTTTTCATTGTCAACAAGTAAGTGTTATTTCTATTAACATTGTTGCATCATATATGAATAACTATTACTTTTACACAAGATCAATGAATGCGTTATATAGCAGGTAAACCATTACATACAGTTAAGGTTTTGTAGGTCCTTTAAGCTATATAAATCGGTATTGCTAATTGATCAGACCTTTTCAAAGTGAGCAATCGGAGGATTTAAGTCAGGGCCAATTTTTATCTTGTCAATTCTAGTACATTTCTTTCCACTTCTTGCAAGCACAATGTTCGTATTTTAACCCGCACTCTCTTATAGACCTGCACTACAATTGTAAAAAATATGTTTTTAATAGCATTTCGAACAATTTAGTTAAAAAAACAGAAGTACATTCAAAACATTGAAACATTGATGTCAAGCAGATTGCAAATATCCTTCAATAGTCAGGGAAGTCAAGTAATATTTAATAAAAATTAACACTCGTAAGGAACTGCGTACATTAATTGCTTCTTGAAGGATCAAAGTTTAGCAAAAACAAACTAAAGTTAATATTATCTAATAATTATAACTGTACTTACTATAGTGTTCCTTGCTGGAACTGCTGATTCATTGCTTGAAGAAAAAATAAAAGAGGATAGGGATACTCAGGATTATTTTTATGCAGTCTTCACAACAAACAAAAATCTATTGGTCCTTCAAATTATGATATTCATTAATTTATTGCATAAAAATCAACAGTAAATTATTAGTAGAACTATTGATTTTAGATATATCAGATAAATTATTCCTATGAATCAAATGAGCAGTAAATAATATAGATGGCTCTGAAGTTTAAAATAGCTAAGATGCATACTAAGTAGACGCGACATAGACTTTTGAGATTTCGCAGAAAAGAAATTGTTTTCTAAATACATACGCTTCTCATAGCATATGTATTTGTCATTGCATATGATTAGAAGTTTATACTTCTAAAACACATAATTTAACTGTTTTATACTTCAGAACCATCTATCTAAAGAATCATCAATTAATCTCATATATCTAAAATCAACTTTAAGTTTTATGAAAATATCCAAGATATAATAATTAAGATTCATGAAAATTTTGTTTTGTTAAATTTAGAAAGACAATAATGCCACAATAGCGCTTACTGGAATTGTTTATCCAATTGTTATTCATAATTTGTCAGCAGCTGCGTTTTAATAAAAGCGACTAGCATGGAAACTCCGCTATTAGAAATTGAACGGGGGAAATATTGTGGGAAATAACAAACCACAGAAGGAAGTAAAACGCGTTTTGCAAAGAGCGTGAAATAATTGTTCAGCGGTACAATGGTCAGTTATTTCCAGTTTATTCACCAAATATCAAATAATTTCTCCGTGTGTGAGAAATCATGAAATTATAACACCTGGCTTGGATTATATTAATTAAATTTACATTAAGGTAAATTTTGTAATTCTGGCCATAATTAGTAGCTTAGGACTATATAAAACATATACAGCTTCATCTAGCACATTTAAAACTTAGATTTCAAAACAGTGTATTTTAGATTATCAATACTCACAAATAGTTTAAGGCTTGACGTAGATCTCATTAGAAGCTTTGGCTGCACTGTTTATATCATATAATAAATAAATTTTTATTTGGATTTTTTTTTTCAAAAAAAGCAAATTTAAGCCTGAAAAATTGAAGTTAACACAAAATTCAAGAAAAATTTTTTTTAGGAGATACGTGGAAGAACAACCTATCTTAGTTGGAAATTGCTGAAAGTCTTCCCGTTGTCAGATAATTAATAAACAAATTTTATATTTAAATAATAGAGAAGAGGCAGTGTGCTTTCCTGGAATTGTTTATTATACTTAGAACCAATCGATTTCCACCTAATTGGTCATCTTCAAGGACAATTTAAATACGTACTGAGACTTTTACACTGCAAAATAGGGCAATTCATAAACACTTTAAAATTAAAAAATATGTGGATTTATTTATGTAAATTTTATAAGAACAAATTATCTGCTATGTATTTTTGTTGGATTTCCACTTACTGTGTTTATATTACAAAGAGTTGCGTCGAGT
This sequence comes from Enochrus cinctus, assembly GCA_033557785.1. NCBI lineage: Eukaryota > Metazoa > Arthropoda > Insecta > Coleoptera > Hydrophilidae > Enochrus > Enochrus cinctus. The sequence continues at coordinate 11,762 of JAUIMW010000504.1, forward strand.
AGTTTGTTTGTTTGTTTTCCCACCATCACTTATTGTGTTTTCTCTATTGTCTAAAAATTGACAGATCACTTAGTGGTATGTGATGAAACCATCAAACTTACGCTAGCAGTTTGTAAAGATTTAAGCTGGTTTTTTTATCTATTCATGTATCTTTTAGTGTTAATTTGTGTTCGAAGTTGTGCATGTGTTTGCCTATTGTTGAGAATTTTTTATCTTTATGGTGTTCCTTGATTCTTTTGGAGATATGGATCCTCCAATTTCTCCTATGTAAAGTGCTTCACATTAGACGTTAATCTGTATACACTTCTCTGTAATGTTTTTTTTTTGTTCTAGAACAGCATGGGGGAATTGAATTGTTATGAAATGGATTAATTATTTATATTCAATTAATTTCCTTATTTTACAATAAATATTAATCAAATTTTTAAGTAAATTATTAACAATAAATATGTATTTTACCAAATAAAATGTGATTGAGTAGCTTCAATTAAATTGGTTCCCGAAAAAAAAACACTACAGTTCTTGCAAATTTATAAATACATTTTTTTCTCATTGAAGTGGCTAAATTCAACTTGATAGCAGTAATTGTCTCTGCACATCCTTTTAATATTGATGAAACACAGCAGCTATCGGCGCCATGACTTCCAAAACTATTTGATACAGTTAATTGCCTTAGCAAGTTCTCGTGCAGTTTGTAGTTCATTCCATGTTGTGACGTGCCAACACTAAACACAGTTAGACTGTTTTGGATGATCTCTGTTACTCCTCAACAAAATGCCATTGTCGGTATTTTTGTCTCTTCATTAATATTTACTGCGCAAAATTAATTATTCCGTATTTTTACTTTTTATTGTAAATTTAAAATGTCATATTTAAAAATCTCCTATTTTGAATGTTTTGCGTCGAACAATAAGTTCATTAATTGATAATTGCTATAATAACTCAACGGGTTGATATTAAAATTTAAAGAAACAAACTCCATCTCTCAAAATATTTTGTTATGGAAAAATTCCCTTTATTATCCCTTAGCTTTAGCAATGTAAAGCGACAGCTTTTCGGGTTCTGGAAAAGTTATTCGTGGCACGAAAAGGATTTATCATATACTTTGCTAGTGTGGGCAGTAATAAATAGCAAGAACAATTTATTATGAAATCTTCGTACGTGTCACTAATAAGTTCGTTTTCGCAAAACAACTATTTTACTTCAAAGTAATTATAAGTGTTTATAATTCAAATTACTACTGACATTTTAATGAATTTAAAGAGACTAAACATAACCCATTAAAAAAGATCACTTCCTATTGGCAAAGATGCAAATGTATTAATTTGATGACCAATATATACATATATATACATGTTCAATACCCAGTGAAGATTGCATATTTTTTAACGTTTGTGAATTTTAGGAAAACAGGAACTAAGATAATAGATGTGATTACACTACATTTCTGTTTAGTAATTGACAACTTGCAAAAAATATGAAAATAATAAAAATCCATACACCATACTGCTTCATATTTATTACTACTTTAATGATATCGAGTATCGACCCGTCACGACCCACGCTGCTTTACTACTCTCCATCACAGAATCAACGCCTCTTACTTTTCGTTTTATATAGAATGTTTCTGTTATTTTTAATTTAAAACTAGCTAATCCCTTCCAACAATTTTACTTTTTTACGATTTCCTTTTTTTTAATTTTTGATTACACTGTACAGCAATTTGTACTTATTTCCTGTCTCCTTTCGTTCTTTTTGCATCTTTAATTAAATATTTTTATTCGCTCTAAATGATGAAACTACTGAAAGTATACTACAATATCATTTATCTTGTTCTGCTTTTCATCGTTGGGTTCAAAAAACTAATCAAATTTTGTATTTGCATATTTAAAAAAAGATGAAATGCAGGGTTATAGGACATACCGTATTTGAAGCCAAGCTTTTCAGAACAAAATAAGTCATGAGCGTCGAATGCTTAAGTAAGAATGTAAAATGCTTGTTCAGTACTGCTCTAGTGTTTTTGCATTGCTTCATAGCCAAAACTTATTTGCTGTACCATTTGTCATCTTGTGGCCTGCCGCTCCTCGCTGTTGTATCTAAGACTTTGATTCATATATGACGTTCTATAAACCTACGCTTCTTTGATAGACATATACATATATTTATACAATCTTTATACAATTAGTTGTCATAAAACTACGTCACAATTGAGTTATTCCATAAAAAAGAGAAAAAATTAAATTTTACTATTCTCTAATACACTTATTTTTTGATTATTAAATATGTTTACTGGAATTTAAGATAACAGAATTTCCATTTTAGCAAAGAATTTTAATCGCTGAATTATATCAAATAAATATCCATGAACATTTTGCTCTTAATGGAAAAATTTCAAAATCGTGATAATTTAAATTTCTAAAAGGAGTTTCCTTGCGAGATTGTAGTCTGCAATCTGTTTGAAAATTCATTTCACGTATGGTTAAGTTCGCTTTATTGCCTTTTTATGTGGTCAAATTAAAGGTCTTATATTTAATGTTGGCCACACGGAAGGGGAGCTGAATTCCTAAATTAAAATAAAATACAAAGCGTGGAATGAAAATTAAGAATTAAGTGCTGACGTTTGTCCTGCCTTAATGTTTATACCCTTTCCGCAGAAATTATGCTCTTCTTGTTTATTTATAAATACAACGACTACCTAATTATAAATAACAACCGCTTTAAGGAGTATGTACAAGTCATATTTGATCATTTCTCTACACTTAATAACATTTTAGTGCTGATAAAAATTAAAATCATTTGATTCGCAACAGTAAGGAAAACTAGGTATATAAAACTAATTATTAAAAATAGTATGCTTCCAATATTTGTACCTAATATATACCACCATTTGTCTCATAATATATTAGCAAGAAAAGCTCTTAATAGTTTTTTAAATTGAAAGATTTCCATTTTATGCTTTATTCTTTTAATTGCAAAAATTATAAATGACATTTAATCGAAAGAAGTTCGTATTTTACATAACTACTAAATGTGCTGTAATTAATAGAATTTAAATTATATTTACAAATATTTAATATTCTTACATTTTTAGTCAAACAAGGTTAACAAGATGCTAAAAGACTACATCGGATTGACCGTTTCATAAAAACATAATAAATACTGCAAAAAATCGTGGTGGGAGAGCGGAGCTCTACAGGATTTACGGTTTTGCTTATTGAAACGAGCCACGGGTGTCATGATATAGCTGCTGATATAAATCTTTGACGATATCTGGTATTCCATCCCTGTTGACAACGCGACTCGCATCCTCCGACTCTTTTGGAGAGTCCTGTTTTATTGACCTTCTTGTGGCTCTTGATAACGTTGCGTACATAGTTCTTTGTCGTCTGGTTTTCATCGATGCTCTTAGTTCCCGAGTCCTGGTCTTTAGATTTTTCTTTGTCTCTGAGATTTTGCAATCTTCCTTCCTAGGACGTATACCTCCTTCTTTCGTTGCGGTCTCCTGAATATTTGCAAATAAGCTACAGATGAAAGATATCCCGGATTTTCTAAATTGATGAGTTTCCTGAAAGAATATATTAGTTTCCACCTTTCTATTTTCAGGTCAAAACCCATTCTACACTTTCTTAATCGGTGGTCATTAGCAACATCGAATCTATTAAGCTCAGTGCAGTCTTGCGATGACTCTTTCCTCTGTGCAAGAACACTTGTATAATACAATAAATGAAAGGCATTAATAACAGCTTAACACTCTTAATTTTATTATGTTTTGAAATCAAATAACAGGATTTGTGATGGAACACAAAACATCTTTTCGCAATACGCATAAATCTCATCTCCTTTGAGTCCTTCATTTAATAATTTAATTACAAGTCACACCCCTTTAATTCAAAGAGACGCAGACGTTTCTTTAGCTTCTGTTCCAAGAAACGTTTTAAATAAATTCGGCTTCTGTCGGTCCTCTTTCATCGATTTAACTCTTTTAAGTTGTCATTTATAATAAACGTTTTAAGTGAATTCAAAACTAATTTTTAAATCTTCTTATTTAATTAAAGAGCTGATATTTGATTGAATGAATTCTTACCAGTGGGTAAATAATTCTTGAAATTCGTAAGTGTATACCACCTTATAAGTAAAGTAATACATTTTCACATTTGATTACATTCCATTAAAATTAAGTTCAAAAAAATAATGACGCTGTTCGATAATTGTTTTCATACAAAAATAACTATAAAACAATTTACTAGAGTGCACGTTAAAAACATTAATCCTTTTATATATTAAATATATATTTCATTCATGAAATACAATACATATCCTTATTAAACAACAAAATGAACACAATAATCTGTATCTATCATCCTATATTCTATCAAATATAGAACTCGTTTGCTCATTTGCTAAACGATTGTTCACGAAATTGACCTCCAACGGGATGCCAAGTTTATCAAATATAAGCTATCTTTGCTCATATTATATATCACCACAATGCTATTTTCATTTAATGTTTATTTTCCTCAAACAATTTCCTTACAATCCAAACTAAAGTGATATTATCATGAATGAAGCCATCTGGAATTGAACTCGAGCTTTAATACCAAGGAAAATTAATGAACTAATCTAAAGATTTCTTAAAATTATTAGCTCAACAAATTACGTTGACAGAATTATTGTCTTTAATACTAATACATATTAGATAAAACAAGATGTTTCATTGGTTTGCATAAAAGAAAACAAAAAAAAAACATTTTTTTTTTAAATATCACTCCTTGATAAGATATGAGTTCATTTATCGAACAACATACTTTGCGGATATTTTATCAGGAACCAGTTACCTACGTCAACTGAGAATTGGTTCAGATGCTGAAAAATTTTCTCGGAGCCTCACGCTTCACATCTTCTAACAATTATTTAATGAGTATATAATGCTATTCAGCAGGATTGACGTTTATTGTTATATCAGCCCCGTTTATATTTTTGGTAAATTAAAAGAGTGAATAGTAGTTTTGTTTAGTCACATACTAGGTTAGTTGAAATATTCGCGGAGCGGGGATTAAAAAAAGGCAAAAGTAAAAAAAATACCTTTAGTCTTCAGTGTATTCTCCCATAACTTCAATACATTTTCTCCAACGATTTTGCAATTCAGTT
>JAUIMW010000505.1:0-16903 GCA_033557785.1 Enochrus cinctus
TATATATATATATATATATTTATTTATTTATATATATATATATATATATATATATTTATTTATATGAAAATTTTAACAATATTAACAACAAAAAAATTAATTAAAAGATCACAGAGCTCATTAAGGAATTTTCTAAGATTTTTGACTTTTTAATTGATATTTTTGATATATTTATTTAAAATTAATCAATTATAGCTAGTGCAAAATTCTATTTGAATCGTAAAATTTCTGGGCCTTATTACAATTGATTCTGGAAGAGGTTTATTATTTAGAGACAACCTTATAGATGTGTCGGCGAAACATGAAAGTACAATTTTTGTTGTAAAAAAGGATTTTTTATTACTTTATTTAGAACAATTGGTTTACAACCATTTGTTTGCCGCAAATAATAGCTAAGCTTCGAAAAACCAATCTAACACGACGAATCATTCTCCACCAAGTCAATGCAAAACAATGAAATGTTAGACCATCCTCTATACAGTCAAGACCTAAGTAGGTTTCAGTCGCCAGAAAAAGTAGCCGACGCCTTTGTAAATGCATTTTTATTGTACCACCAAACGAGTGGAATAACTTCATTAGTTCGAACGAGTGCAAAAGTGCAATCATCGCTGAGAATGTTTGATGTCTTCTTCCATCTTTATATGCAAAAGTTTGATTTATATTTTGTTAATTTTTTAATAAGCAAGCAGAAGTAGAGGAATAGTCATGTATATAAAAAACATTTTAATTTTTTTTATCCAGTTTTGTATTTGAAATGTGAATTGTGCCTTTGGCTGCATTCACAGAAATTTGAATTTCGACATATTTAAGCCCTTAATTCATAATATAACATTATTTGTATGGGAAGTTTTAATGTAAATTTGTTGTCTAATACAATTGAGCCCGCATTACTATTTTTTCTAGTTGCCTTGGGCCCGTTCGGCCTGCGTCAACTTATTAATTAACCAACTCGTATTACCGATATATCTCGTAGTCTTATTAATCTTATTCTTGCTAATAAAGTTAACGTTATACTTAGAAATATACTCTATAAAATTTATAGACTAGTTGTTTATGTTCAAATAAATTTATTGTTTTTCATTCATTTACATGGCATGGAATAACTACATCTAACTAATTGAGGTTCATCTCATCAGACCATAGATGAAATAATCTGTTTGGATCTACACAACGATGGACGTCTTTAACACACACCACCAGTACCTCCAATTCACTATCTTTCATACCATCCCGTAAAATAGAAGACAAATATGGTGATATGCAAGAAAAACAGGATCAGGAAGATAGCTCACCCTACTCTATGGAAGAAGAATTTGTCACCATACAACAATTTCTATTCACCAAGAATCCTCAAAAGAATTATCTAGTTAAGACCAAAAGAGAGAAGCATGGAGAGGGCTGAAGGTGCGGAGGATGTAAACAAGAATAACTTAGCAGAAGCTCTAAAAACAGGTACGTGAACCTCGATTACAATGACTTCTGAAATAAAGACGGTACGAAGAGCGGCCTCATCTACCAAATACCATGTGGACATTGTGAAAGCAAATACATCGGGCTGATACGACATAAACTTAAGATAATAATGGCAAAACATATAAAAACGGATCACCTGCTTGACTTCAACGCTTTGAACACGAAAAGAGACACAAACAACGTACGATCGGACTACGTTTACCTTCTTATGTTATAACACCTATACTCTTATACTTATTTTTAACGTCCCTTCGTTGTAGCTCTGTAGACAACTTTTTAACGTGTTTTACTTATTCATTTTTAAGAAAATTTAGTTGTTGAGATGTGATTGTTGTTGCCTTGTCACCTTGAATTGTGTAGAAAATACCCATACTTATTAGTTTTATCAGACCATAGTTAGCCTTTGTACTTTTTTGTTCTGATGGGAAATTGGCGCATTTTGCCTTGGGACAACGTCCCTCTGTTCCAGCTGATCACAGCGCCATTTGATACTTGACAACCACCTCTTTCATAATTTTAAATTAGTTTTCCAAATTCATCTTCATTTTCATAACCTCAATTAGTTCTGTCTTCTAAGATGTTGATTTATTTGAATTCTTTTATGTAGCCAACGGCTTCAGGGATTGAAACCAAAACATCAATTGACTGATTCCAAAAAGCAACATAGATATACTATGGATGAAATGTAATGGTTTTGACGATGCAAAAGCAAAGTCTCCCCGTATTGACAAAGAATATTTGTTCTCTCTAGTAAATCGATGTTGAAAAATTTACTGGATACAATAAAATTTTAACCCGGCGTAAACAAACACCAGTCACTTAAGTCTTTTTCTGTCAATTTAAAGGAAAATTACGTTTCCATCTTAGTCTATGAAATGGCAATTTCTCCTGGAATAACATTTAACAAGGTCAAAGGTTACATAGAGAGGTTAGAAGATTGAAGTGTAAACCATAATTCTTGCACATTATGTGTTTATGGTTATGATGTGTGGATGCCACACAAACTTTAAGCAACCTCTAGTATATGCCTTCAGCAAGAAAAGCGGAGATAAATCCTCCATTTATCGTTACTAAAAGTTGTAATATGTAAAATCATAGATACTGGATTTATACCAATTACTTTGATTTGTGATCAGGGGCAACCAAACGCGATTGATACGTTATTAGAAGAAACTAGAGTAACACACAAAGAGTGATGGGGAATATAGAGATATATTTTTTTGTAGTTGATGGCTGAAAAATCTACATGATTCACCATGTCTTTTGAAAGATGTCCGCAATAATTTCTTAGCCAAAGACATTTTCTATGGTATTGGTGAGATGGTGGCAAAATGGGAGAATGTGAGACTATATTTTTATATCTACTATTTAATGCACGCCACTGAATGTACAAACCTAGGCGCACACCACTGTGTAACGCATTAGTTGAACCTTCATTTATAAATTTTTATATTGTCGACTTTCAAAAGTTCCTTAGTACGCGTTAAGAGTACCTTATGCCAAAATTACATTGCGACCATTTTGATACAGGGGCGATGTGTATCTCGGTTATCTCTGGTATACGCTGTTAGTTTCTACTTTTTTTTTCTGGGTCGTTGTTTTCCGGGTTCTTTCTTTGCTTAGTATTATAAATTGTCACTTCGCTAACGTTTTTATAATTTATACTGTCTTTATACACTTTATCGACGGGTATAGGCGGAGCGCCATTATCTTTCTCCACAAGTTTTTTTAACTTGAATAGCGCAGTAGTAGTAGAAGCAAATTCCGCAGTATGTTAAATATTCTTCTCTCTCGCATGTGCAATTATGAAATGATGCGTATGTCGACACTTCTACCAAGCCAACCATATTTGTGCGTATTACTCTCATACAAACTTTTAATTATTTTTCAAAAATTTTATTCTTAAATCAAAAATTATTTAATTGTACAATTCATATAGTCTATTTAAAACTTCGTGTGTTTTTGATATAATAGTGCTTCTTAGCTCAGCCAAACCTATTCGAAATTCGATTTCTTAGTTACTAGCCTAGGACATTAATTATTCTACGCATTTCTTTAAGAAAAATTGCTACATTGTTGAGTAAAGGCTTAAGCCTATATTTGCCTGTGTCTTTTCCATTTCTCCTGTTTTTTGAATAAATTAATTTTGTAATATCATTTGCAGAAAAAAACTTTTTTTATCTTTTGTCTCTTTTGTCTAGTGTGCAAAGAATTTGTTTTATTGGTGTTATTTGCCATTTTAACACAAAGATAAAAAAGGTTTGAAAGAAACTGTACACACAAATTATAATTTGCTATATAAAAGTTAGCTGCACATTCTGTTTAATATATTATATATTTATCTAGTTTTGTTGTATTTAAACAATTAATTTACAGATTTTTGAAAGAAGAATATTAGTATCTGATTTTTGGCAACTACTAAAAAAATTAACATTATTTTTTTCGTGTCACAAACATAAATGCAATGGTATTAAAACAGTATTTCCGATTATTAAGAAGATTTCTTGATGCAGCATAATTGTTAATGTGAAATTATGCTGTCATTAGCAATTTTCCCCAATCACAAGATAAAGGACAGGATTTACATAGACAATGACCTCAATTAGTTAAGACGGCTAAGGAATTCAAGAAAGCATGTCAAGATAGGAGGCAATCTTACTAGAAACAGGCAGAAATTGCAGCAATGATGAAAACGACGACGCTCGCAAAAAACACACGAGTTTTTGAAAATATTGTTTTGAAATAAAGTTGAAGTAAAGTCAGTGAAAAAGAAGCTCTAGGCTTTTGTGGAGTAATTTAATATCATTAAGACGTGATAAGAAGAAAAAGATTACGAAGAAACGGTGCATAAGCTGCTTATACAGTTTATAAGACGAACAACAAAAAAGCAAAGCTATGAGAGGGTTATTAAGAGGAATAAGGAAGGGAATTGAGGAAAAGCAAACCGTAGTGGGAATGGGTAAAAATGTAATGGTCAAAAGAATAGTAGTTGGCTCAGATTGGTCAATAAGCTGAATATATAATAACGGGTATAATAGACGAGAGACCTAAAACAGAAATTAAAACCTTTAAGTTAATAAACTATGACAGAGATAAGATTATAAACAAAATAAACAAAGGTCCAACAAAATGAAACTAATTATCAGAGAAAAGGTCATTTGGACTACTATAGAACACAACATAGAGACAAAACCAAACAACATTAGAAGTGAACATAGCGAAAAACCATCGAAAAAACGATTGAAAAGCAAATAAAAAGAAGAAAAGGGAAGGCTTACATGATCTCTGCGGATCTTAGAGCCGCATTTGATACTGTAAATAGAGAAATACTATTCTGGAAGATGAAGAGACTCGGATTAAATGTCATACTGGTCGCAAGAATAGGAAACATTTATGAGAAAAACGTAAAGTTAGTGAGCCCAGAACATGGCACTGAAAATACATAGAGAAGGGGTTAAGGCTAGATCTTTCAATACGCCCGCCTTTGTTTGCTCGACACTTGGCAGATTTGGAAGAACAAATATAATAAAAAGAAAAGAGTACTGATTTTTTCAGACGACATATTCCTCATGACGAAAAGCGAAGGAAGGCTTAACAACATTATGAAGAGATTCCATAATTCCATAAAATCATGATATTCAGAAAGAGCGAAAGTAGAGGCAAAGAGAAATTGACAGAAAGTAGAGTTAGATATAGAACATATAAGTACTTGGAATACTATTTCATCGAAAAAATTCCATTAATATACAATCTAAACTAAAGTACAACTAAAGTATATAAAGATATAGTACAAAGCTAAGGACAGGTATAAAGGCATTAAAGTATGAAGAAAATGTAAGAGATCTTCTAGAGACCAGATACCCGAAGAGTGTGGGCATAATTGACAAAGAAGGTATGGAAGTTTGACGGAACTTAAGCAGGAAAAATAACGACAAAGAACTAAGTTGCGCGGAAGAGGAAATTGAAACAATAGTGGCATAAACATGCTGAAGGAAATTGCAGAGTGAAAAAGACAAATAAAGAAGTAAAAAATTATCGAAGTATTATATCTGACGTTCAGATGCGCGAGAACCAATGGGAAAACTTTCATAACAAAAGAAGTGTCACACCAGATGAACGAGGGTCATCGTTATTGTGAGAGTTGCTGGGCGCGCCACACTTGTTTCTATTTAACTGCATTCAGAATTATCAAAAACTAAAAAAAAATACAAAAATATTTCGTTGCATTTGAAAAATTATGCCAACAATTAATAATATTCAATTATTATATATTGTTAGGTTGATCTATAATTTACCTATAACTTTTACAACTTAAAAAAAGGGCGAAGGGCCTACATACCATACCGTGTACATTATTATCTTCCACTCATATAAAAAGACAATTAATTTGTTTTACAGTGCTTTATGTCAGTGTTAGTCAAGATTTTATTTGAATTGTACATAGGCAACCCTTTACATTAAGAATGATAATATTTATATCTAATAAAATTATATTCATAAAAGGTCCAATAGTTGGTACTAACAGTTTCCTGTTTCTATGGTTGCAATAAATTGTATAATTTGACATTTTATATTGGCAAGAATTTTTTTTAATGATACCTAAAAAGTCACAAATTGCCGACCACGAGTCGACAATATCCCATATATTATCATCCCATTCTGCAACTGATTCTAGTCGTAAAAGACAAACAAAAGGCTACGGTGATAGAAACAAAAATAAATGGCAAAATATTTGGGAAATTATACTTGTTACATCATCCGGAAATTTGTGTATTTCCGTCTTCGACAGAGAAGTATCTTGATAAATATATTTTATTAATTTTATTATAATTAGATGAATGTAAAGAAGAAGGTATGAGGCTGTGATATTTTTTCTTTATTTACAAATATAGCAGTCCATACCTTTCAAAGACATATTCACCCAAAATATGTTTCGTTCTAAAAGTTGATTGATTTCTAGTTCACACCTTTTCCAAATGTAATTAAGAAAACATCATTTTAATTGTAGATTCGTCAACTTAAATTTAGAATAGGTCATTTTAATTTTAAATTAGTCAATTTAATATCAGAAAGAGTCCTTTTTATTTCATTTGACAATAACCATTTTCGAAATCAAGTTAAAAATTCTGAAATAAAAATGACCCTTCCTGAAACTAGATTGATAAATATGAATTTAAATTTTTGAAATTAAATTCACTATATAAAGATAATATGATTTTTTTGTATTAACCAGATAATTTCTGAGCTGTACCTGGAAAAGTTGTTCTATTATTACATGTATTATTATTAAAATGAAAATTTTTTTCTAAAATGTCTTATTTTTTTTCAGATAACGCATATTACCACCAATGCTTCATTGTTACATTATTTTATTTCCTTTCTATTTATTGGAATCCCCCTTATTTACATTCACACATTTATTGGCCAGTATACCTTACTTGGACCGACGCAATTAAAATATATCAACTCTTTATCTCATGGATTGGGAATTACAATGGTATTCACATTATTTATCTACTCTTTAAGAAATACTTTAGTTTTTGGCGACTGTATTATGTATTTGATAGCTTGTGTAAACACTCCATGGCGGCACTGCCCAGAGAAATATGGTGACGGATGTTGGGGTGCTGACAAAGAATATTCTTGCCAGAAGTCGCCTTGTAATAAGATAAACGCAACACTGTCCTCACAATTATACTGGATGAACCTTTATATGGACGGAGTTTATGAAAACAGCACCTTTACTTATGGGCTACCAAGTTTACCAAGAAGCGTAACATTGCTCGGAGGCTGGTTTATTCTATTTTTTGTTTTTACTTTTGTTACCTACTTTAAACGATTTTTGCAAATTACTTTTTTAATATGTCATGTTTGTATGGTAGTTTTATGTATGGTCCTTGTTTTAACTCCTGGGCAGGCCTTCACCGGGTCAATCTTCGCTATCAAAATAGAAAACTTCTTTAGTGTAGGTATTTGGGTTCAGTGTTTCAGTCAAACGATTGTTGCATTGAAACTTGGATCTGGTGTTTATATTATGCACGGCTCTTATTTAGACGCGCATCACTCAACAGGGATCATAACGACAGGAATTGTTTTCATTTCTTACTACTCTTTCGTTATTTGTAATTTAATATTATTCTCTTCTGTCGGTGTCGTTATTCATTCATCAAGATATACAGGGCCTGATCAAATAGTACAGATATTTCAAACAGACTTAGTACCAACTATATTTTCTGTAATACCTCAAGGTATAGGTTTCGTAGACGCCTTTGAAGTTTGGACAGTTTTTTATTTTCTTTTAATTGGTATTATACTAATTAATTCTCAATTAATGCACTTATACATCTTAGAAAGAGCAGTAACCGATACTTTTCCTGATCTTTATAAATATAAAAGTTATTTAGTTGGTATAATGGGTACACTGGTTTGTATGATTAGTTTTCTTCTATCTGCCAAAGAATTATTTATTCTAGAGCGCCATCTTAATATTAACATCGTTAATCAATTAGAAATTATAAATTGTTTTTTCTTTTGTATGTTTGTTTTATATGTATATGGAGTCAAACGTCTTATAGACGATATCCAATTCATGACAGGTTCGAAGCCAACAATGTTTTGCATTTTGTGTTGGTATATAAATCCAATTTGTACACTCTTAGTTGTTGTTAGAGAAATTTACCTTTTCCGATTATCTGACAATAGACTAATTCCTGTTCATATCGTAATGCTTTTATTGGTTGTTCTTCCATTGCCAATATTAATCATATTTAACCTAATTCGTCAATTAAAACACAACAATCTTGCCGGCGTTATACAACATGAAGAGCGTTGGGGACCAGCTGACCCAGAAGAAAGGTATTTAAGACATGTATTTAATCCACGTAATGAAACTAAACCAAGAAGGAGGAAGGATGAATGTCAACATAGATGTTTATTGGACAGTAAATTGTTAAAAAAGTTTATTGAAGAAGAACATATCTTAAAAACTGAACGCAAAGAACTTATTGAACAATTTTTCAACGCTACATCTTCCATGGACATAAATGATTTAGATTTTAAAATTGTAGATGGTGTTATTATAGTTCATTAAAAAGTTGAGCACAATTGTTATTTTTTGACTTGTTTTTATACTTACACTTTGCGTTCATATACTATCTCTTATCATATTAATTGTAAAATTAGGAATAAGTAGGTATTAAATAGCTAATTGAATCTCATTTTTCGTCAAACTGGCATTTTTTCCAATTTCAAGCAAAATGGAACGGTTAGACTTTGGTAAGTTTTTCTGGGAAACAGTTATTCCAATTTCATCCCTGTTGGAAGCTTTCGACTCCTCTAATGAAGACTTCATAATGTCTGCAACCTTAACTTCAATCTTTTCTTTGACAAGTAGTTCCCCGTTATAGTAAAACAACAAACTAGCTACACTTCCAGTAACAACATCCTTACGAAATCCTTCAGTATCTCTTCGAACTTGAAATGCTTTTCGCAGATGTGGAATCTTTTGTTTGTTATAATTGTGTTAATTATGTTTTAATAATATTTAATGGCAATAGTATTTTGTCCATTTTTTTGAGTTTTTCCAATAATATATCGTGCGAAACTGCGTGAAAGGCGTTTGTAAAGTCTAACATCATATTATTTATATAATTAGAAATTTCATAAATTTCCTCTTAATGTTTTAGGTTGTCCAATGAGTTCGTTCGCTTTTTTAATTTTCAAAATTTTATTGAAAAAAACAATTATATATTTCAATATTATGTAATCTCCTTCATTTTCAATAATTATGACCTTGATCTTTTGACACGAACCAATTATCTAGCCAGTTCCGCATGTTATCATCATCATTAAATGAAACACCGCAAAGATCGTTTAAAAAAACAAGCGAAAAAGATGATAATCCGAAGGAGCAATATCCGCTGAATACGGTGCATGTTATACCACATCTCAACCTAACTCCTCAATGTGTGGGCGATCGTCATATCCCACCAAACACGAACGAACTAACCTAATACTTTGAATTTTTGCTATATTGTTTATCAAAGAAATATGAAAAGTTTTCAAGGCTAGCACAGCAAAATTGTCTATTAAGCATAATTCCTGTTTGAAATATTTCATTGAACATATATTGCATCGGTTTTACTATAACAGGCTATTTGATTTTAATCGCCATTACCATAAAACGACTTCTGTATCGATTAAACTCGTTAGCTATATCTTTTTTACCAACCTCGTTTTCTATTTTTTCTTTATGTTTTTTTTTAAATCATTAAACTTGGTTTCTAACTTTCTTTTATAATATATGTTTTTTTTGCTATTATCATTAAACCCTTGAATATATTTATTTATACTCTTTATTTGTCTGAGATTTCCTTAACGCTTTAAAATATTCCCTGTCTGAAAACTTGCTAACAGTGCATTGCTGTCATTTACATCTAAATAAATTATCTGAGATGGGACATCATTGCTAGTAATATGATTTGTATAATTCTTCCAAAATATGTGAACTATGCACTAGTTGGACGTAACAATAACTCTTGTTGGTTTATTTGTATACGATTTGAATCCCCAACTGTTCTTTAGAACATAATAGACGTTTATGGGTAGCTTATTTGAGGTATTAATTAATGAAGATTGAGTACACCAATAAACACATCTATTTTATTAATATCATTTGTTTTTAAAATTTTATTGGTTCAATAAAATTATAATAATATTTGAGAGCAGTGATATTAAACAGCGATAATTCAACCTCCGACAAAGTGACTTTTAAAAATAATAGTAATTTGTCTTTATTATTATTGTTCAAACTGTTGTTTAAGACATGTTTCTAGGAAAGAGATGATAGTAAATATTTTATGTGGCAGGAGAGTTTATCATTACATTTGAAATTAGAGCAAAACTGGAATTATTATGAGAGACAAGCTCACCCTACCTGTCAATGATTATAAGGATTACAAGCTGAATGAAATTTAAACAAAATGTATAGAAATCCTCCCTACATGTTTTCCAGAACCGTGAAGATGAAGTTTATTTTTAGTGCTCTAAATAGTCGCTCTTTTTTTTAATTGATTTCCTCTTTTAGTTCTTGCGCTTCTTTTCTCATATCACACATCTCTCTCTCTCTCTCTTTTTTTAGGTAAGCTAAACTCATGTAAACAAAACAACAGTTGAGAAACTTATTAAAATTACAACAATCACTTGAACACTTGACAGTTGCTACAGTTAATTAATTGGCTATTGAAACAAATATATGGCGGCCACCACACTTAACGCAACAAGTGTGTAGGTGTCGTTAATCAGTTGAAAATTTAAAAGTCGAGCAGGATTACATTAGCATCTTAATTTCTTACAGATATGCAGGTGTGGTTGACTAGCCTGAGGGATAAGATGTAGGTTCACGCGGCCTCCCACAACCAATCAATACTATTATTTATAAATAAAAACTATATAAAATAACAGGTGAGCATTCAGAGGTAAATACAAACCCAATCAGCAAACTACAATGACTGCAAAATTAAAATGATTACAAAATGAGCCAATATGACAACCTCCTTCGCCTCTGCTCTCCGATCACTAATGGCTGTCAAACTATTTAAAGTTCTTTGCCGACTCCCCGCTCACTATACTATTCAAACTAAACTTGTATATAGATTGGTAAGGGGTTTTAAGTGATCCTATTAAAGGCACTTAATACAATATGGGCTGCTAGAAGTAAAGTAACTTGTGGATATATAGAATTCGTCCAGGATTAACATGTATTGATTTAGACCAGCCACCAAACAGCCGGAAACCTCGAAAAGGATGTGACAGTTTTAAAACATGTCCAACAGAATGTCATCGTCGCTTCTGCTCCCTGCTCACTAATGAGTTCTGTTTCCGTGATGCTGAGATCTTCTATGCTTTTCTTCGAGTACAGGACTACATCTTTATTGAGTGCTGTGTGGCACATCTCAAAAATAGTGTTTGTAGGTGGTTTGGTTCCACATCGATCACTTCAACGTCTTCAAAATTGACCATTTGGTTGGAAGTTGCTACATGGATTCATAAGCGGCAAGCTTTAGGTTTTTTGGCTACATTGCTTTTAGTTTGTGATACGAGTTGGGATAGTCGTTGGTTAGTTTGTTCATAGTGATGTGACTGACATGTCGAGCACAATATTTTATAAACAACTTTTTCACTTAAAACTTTTAATGACATTGTAAAATTTCTTTTCGACACAACTTATTTCTCCTTCAATAAAAATACTTGCAAACAAATCTTTGGGACCCCAATAGATTCCGTCATCAGTACCATTCTAGCAGAAATTACCATAACTTACCTTCTTAATAGCTGTGTAAGGTGGCTGCCTTTTGAGTTTACATTCATGTGTCACTATGTTGAATATACACTGTGTGCTCTGCCTATTGATGCAATAGATATTACTGTATAAACGTTCAATAACTTCAATAGTCATTTAGAATTTACTAGAATTAGCAAATAACAATAACGTGCCATTTTTAGATACAAGAGTCACTAAAAATTCAAATAATATCATTTTAATTGATTGATATAGAAAGCCTACTTCATGGGGTAGATACATGTCATATAACATAAATTGAATTGAATAACTGCTCTAAAGAACAGAATTATTATCTCACACCCTTTTTTTCTCAAGTTTACTGATTTGTAGTTAATTAAGCAATTTTAACAGTTTAATTTAACAATTATATTATATACCATTATTACAAATTACTGTTACTAACTGAATTCACGAATTGTATATGCAACCATACATCCACATATGTATTATAATTCATAATCAAATTTATCCTTCCATGATAATAATATATTTGTCAATATGGTTTATGTACATGATTTGAAAGCGGCGGCATAAATTTTTTCATGCCTCAGTCATTTGTAGCCACCCGGTATAGTTATTATTTATAAATAATAGATTGTCCTGAGATTGGTTGTTGCAAGCCGCGTGAACCTACATCTTACCCCTCAGGTTAGTCAATCGGCAGCTTTTTTCCACTCTTTCATTGATTTGTTCCTCGTTCTTTCCGCGTTGTGCTATTTTCATTCCTAGATATCTGTAACTGTTAACATGCACTATTTTTGTGTTCTCTATTCTTCCCAACTTTTTTCATCATCTTGGTCTTGTTCTTGTTGATAAATTACAAGGCAGGGAGTAAAAAAAAGATTACGCACTTAAAGGTTTTTTTAACTAGACACCTTCGCCTTCGAGGTATATTTTTATATAGGGTTAAACTCCACAAACATTTTGTCCATATTAAAAAATATCTATTGACTAAGATGGGTGTTATAAAATACCAAGAAATGCAGATTATTTTTTAAATCAAGCATTAAAATACATGGTATGTAGAAATTAAAAGTGAATTTTGTTAATTTAAAAGTAATAAATTATATCGTACACTTACTAGAACTTAAAACAAATTGCAAAAGCTTTCAACTAAATTATATAGAAAAAATTCAGCCCTGTTAAAGCGAACTATCCAATATATAAAAATCCATTAGATTTACATTAATTCTTCCGTCGAATTCGTAGAAAAAAACTAGCGAAACTGCTCGATCAAGAGCAGAATCCTACTAACACCACTTGTCTTCCGAAACTGAATTTGTCCGGGAGCAAAAACACTTACGTGTGTCTCCCCCGATTTAGATAACAGACAAACGTTCCAGAGCAATCTTGTGCAAATGGAAGATGCGAAAGAGATAAGCATGTCCTTGATTAAGTAATCTATCAAGTGATTCAACACTGATCGTGCATCGGCATGTTTAAATTCTGTGTAAGATGTAGACTGAGGTCTTTTTTTTACCACAAGATTAGGAAATTAAGTCAGTTCAACCCTCTTGTGCCATACTTACTGGATACTTTGATGTCTTGCTTTAGTTGAATGACTACACGTGCAGTTTTTTTACATTAAAGTAATCGGAACCCCAATTCAATCCATTATTTTATATATTCTTAACAAACAAACTGTAAAAAAACTTTTTTTAATTGTATAGCAATGAATTTGTTAGTTATTTTTATTTATTTATTACTAACACTCATCTCAAATATATTATTTGAGAGTGGTTAAATCAATTCTTACAAGTGCATAAAATGCGAAATAAATTCTATATGCGAGTATTTGTTTGGATAAAGAAATACAAAACGAACATATAAATATAATTTCCATAACACAAACTTAAAATTAAATGTGATCGGAAAGGCATGTAATACGAGTTACATCACGTGGAAACTTCGGAGCATTGTTCTATGAAAAGCTTTCGCCATTTTCAGTATAATGCAAAAGAAGTATCACAATATAAATAAAAATAGAGCTATATAAGCTAACGTTTCGGTTCACGTCCTTGGGTGGTTCTCGTGGTCAAAATCAAATATAGAGTTGTATAAGAATCCTTAGAAAATAAATCCTTATAATTCCACTACGAGGGAGGTCCTTGATTGTGTTCTTGTTGCACAGCTTCATCCACTACGAAAGAGGAAAAAGAAAATTAACGTGAATCCTTTTATAGTTATTCCCCCGTTTACTGTTCTTAGTCCAGTCGCAATCACGTGCTCTTTGACATGGTGCTCTATTACTTTCGAAATGTTTTAATAAAACCAAATGAGACAAACAACTGCGGAGATTTTTCTCCAACTTTTTTAGCGAATCTACTTTATAAATGCGAAAGACGGGAAAGTATTATTCTCTGCGCCATTTGAATCTGCGGTCGTTAACATTTGAGTGACATTTGACTTTAAAACGTTTCTCTGAAAAATATATTATTCGCCAGAGAAATTTCCCAAGTAGATGTTTAATTTTTACTCTGCGCTACAGTTTCTAACTTTGTTTCACCATTTAATTATTTATCGCGGCCTGCAGGAGCATCATTGAATTTGTTTTTAACTTTACGAGCGCCAAGGTTGTTACATAAATTCTACTTACCGATTTAAAAACAGTTCATATCGTAAATTTTATGGCAAAGTTTTTTTCTATAATTGTACCTGCTTATTGGAGTAATTTTTGAACGTTTCTCTTTAGTTAATATTTTTTTCAGACAATAATTTTAAAAAAATAATTTTATTAATTTGCAAAGAAATGTCTTAAATATTGCGTACAATATACAAAAAATCTTCTATATCAAGATAGGCGGGACGAAAAAGCGTATTACTAATATGAATAAGAAAATAAGTTATTGAAAGTTTCCATTACACAGATTGAGTTCGATTTTTTTCTATGATTCCCCGAACCGCAAATAAAATAAAATGTTCCGAATGTTTTATCCCGTTTGACCTCAGGTTCAAACCGCTTTGATATAAATAGCAATAGCATTTCTAATCTCATGACATGCCATCCCTGAAAGACATTAATTAGTTGAAAGGTTTCCCGACAGATCTCTGAGGCTTTCGCTAGCCGCCTCAATGGACATCAGAGATGCTTTTCATTCCTTTTGTCGCTGCTAGAAGCTACGTCACATCACAAGGCCAGGAATTGCTTGTGGAACGAATGTTTTATATCAGGATACAGGAAATTCGATTGTGTTTTATTCATATTGCTTTGAATTTGTCCTTTACATGTGTTTTACAAGTCAGATATACGTTCAAGTGGAAACTGTCTTTGCAAATCGTGACACATCATCTGTTTCACCAGCCTCAATTTTTTCTCGAAAAGAGTTTCTTGTGATGTCTTTTCAGCGTGCCTGAAAAATGAAGAAACGAGAAGGGTAAATGACTACGATAAAGAAACGTACCGCATAAATATTTTGTAAATTTAAATATATTTTTTGCTACCATTGGGTAATAATTAACTTGTTAGATATGTAAAATTGAATTCATCAAGCTAACGTTGAAAAAAGTGAGGGTGAATCACCGAGAAAGCTACAGATTTGTTATTAATCAATAACTGTTAAATTTTCGATTTAATATGAATAGTAGGAGACAATAACGATAACAGTCAGGTACGGTGTGCTACAAGTGAATTGGATCTAATCATATATGAACAGTAGATGGCAGAATGGGTAAGTAATCGAAACTATGATAAGCAACTACATAAACTAGATTTGATTGCGTACTTATCTTAAACGATGTAAACTCAGTATTACAAATGCACATAAAGGCTTTACAATAAAAGCTTATCTTAATACGGTTCTGCGGCTTTATCTAGAAAATTTCAACTTTTAGATAAAATCCCTAGGGGAGGTTAAAGCAAATCATTATTTACCCAAGTAGACTATTCTATTTTTTATGATGATCGAATCGTAATATATTCTCTTATAGATAAGAAAGTTAAAGCATTGTATTAAGGAGTATGGGATATAGACTCAAACGACAAAATTACATTTCAAGTAATTATATGAATAAATTATGATGGCGGGATTTCATTGATAAGAAACTTATCTTACACGATGTGCACTCGAAGTAGTAAGAGTATTCAAAGTAATGTTCTTCAAAAAAGAGCAAAAGAACAGGTTATAATTGAACAACATTCAGATGCATAAAATTTAATAACAAAATAAAAAATTAGTGTTAAATTGACTGAATTTTTAGGGTCTAGTGCTTTGTGATTATTTTTTTTAGTAAACAGCAGAAAACAAAACATATTTAGCAGTAAAAAAAAATAAACATATATTTTATTTTATTTTTTAATTCTGTCCAGTATTAGAGATTTTAGAAGTCAACGAATTATTGTTTATAATAGATAGTGCCAGTTATTTTTCATAAAAAAATATACCAAATTTAAATTTACTATTTAATATTCGAGATTTCAGCATTTAAATTCTTTTTTAAACATATAGATTCTTTTTAATTTGGCAAAAAATATTGGAAACAAGAACACTAGATTGAACGAAATCATTAAAATATAAAACAAGAAATAAACGTGATATAAAAAATTAATGAGATATGTATATTGATAAAAGATATTTTGGTCTTAAATCTTGCGGTATTTGCTATTACATGGATAAAAAATATTAATTAAAATACGTATATATCTGCAAATAATTATATTTCTATAAGAATGGAATCTTAAAATAAATAAGTTGATTAAATTTAAAAAAAATTAGATCAATAATTAACGTAAAAAGTTTTCTTAACTATAAATTTGATCAGTTCATGTTCGACACTTGGTGGTGAACGGTTCGTTTTTACGAATTTCTCGAGAGCGTGCAAACAAAAAAACAGTTTTATCGATTCTAAAAAGAACATTTTTAAAATAAATCTATATAAAATAATGAGAGTAGTTCACAATTAATATAGTAGTGCATGAATAGTAAGGACGCCCCCCCGCCGGAAGGCGGCGGGTCAAAAGGGAGTACAAATTACAATAAAAATTTTGATCATAATTATAGTCAAACTTATATGTATGTTTTACAATCACAAAATCTAACACAAAATGTTTTGAATACAAGTATTTCATCAGGTACTCAACAAACAGATAAT